>PVIC010051938.1:0-12333 GCA_004025085.1 Thryonomys swinderianus | reverse complement strand
CTCACAAGCTCACGCTTCCCATTCCTGCAATAGTAGTTTTAATAATACATCTGTATGTGGTTCTACAACACCATCCATTGGCTTTCATTTGTGTCCCGCTCCAGCCTCTTTTCAGAAGCACTTGTGATAGGGAGGGTTCTGTGGAGAAACAGGGCCGATGGGTCATACTGAGAGAGTCCGACAGGGACTTCTCATGGGTCACTGGCCCCCGTGATCACGAAGGCTCAGAGCGAACACGACCTGCTTCCTGCAAGCTGAGGCCCGGGAAAGCCAGGAGGATAACGGTCTAAATCTGGAGTCTGGAGCCAGGAGCTCCCATGTCTGAAAACAGGGAGAGCTGGATGTCCTTCTAGGGCCTTTTTGTTCTGTCCGGGGCATCTCTTGCTGAATGAATACATACACTGGCATTTTCATAAACATAATGTTAACAGGCAGCAAAAAGAACGAAATGCTGATATGCATTCCCATTTTGAATGGGAGAACTGATGTGAAGAGACGTGTCTTTACAGAAAATGTAGGAACAGCTAATGAGAACATGAAAAGATGTTCAACATTACAATCCATTAGGGATGTGGAAATCCAAAGTGCAAAGCAAAGTGTTATCTCACACTCAGTAGGATATCGGCAGTACTATCAAAACCTAAAAAAAACAACAATTGTTGGTGAAGACACAGATAAATCAAAACACTCCTAAATTACTGATGAACATTAAAAAAATGTCTAGTTTCCACTCTGGAGAACATTTTGGCATGTCTCCCGAAAGTTAAATTTTAAGGCATTATGTGATCCATTCCATTCCATCCAAATTCCATTCTTTATTGATACCCAAGAAAAATTAAAATATTTTTCTGTATTAAAACAAATACATGGGGCCGAGGATTTAGCTCAGTGGTTCCACTGTCTAACTCGCAAGTGCAAGGTCCCAAGTTCTATCCCCAGTAAACACATACTACAATGCAGGGCATGGTAACTCACGCCTATAATCCCAGCACTTGGGAAGCAGAGGCAGGAGGGTTGCTGTGAGTTCAAGGCTAGCCTGGGCTACATAGCTTAGGGCCAGCTTGAACTACAAAGCATGACCCTGTCTCAAAAAAAAAAAAAGGTACATGAATATCTATACCAATATTATTTATAATAACTAAAAACTGCAAAAACCTAAATATCCATCAACTAATCAATGAATGGATAAATAAATGGTATAGCTATGAGAGGAAATTTTATTCATCTATAAAATATAAATATTGGCATATACTGTAGGATAGGTAGTTTGAAATTATTACATTAAAAGAACAAAACCAGTGACAAAAGACCATATATCATACAATCCCTCTGACATAAAATGTCTAGAGTAGACAAATCTACAGAGACAGTCAGGGAACGAGTGTTTGCCTGGGGCTACTGTGTTGGAGGGAGGAAGGGCAAGGGATGACTGCTGATCGGTATGGGATGTCTTTTGAGGTGATGCAATTATTGTAAATCAGCTTAGAGTTTTGGTTGGAGGATCCAGTGGATAAACTGAAATCATTGCGTTATACATTTTAAAAGAGTAAACTGCTTGGTATTGGCATGTGAATTATATCTCAGTAAGTCTCTGCAAATATTACTCAGACAACTAATTTAGCCTGATGGAACACTTGTAAGAACCCTTGATTCTCATGATACGAAGGCCAAGCTCATGGGAGCAACTTTCTGATGCATAACTCACTATCCTGGGGACCTCATCTGATTAGTGCCATGGTGCCAACATATCATCCTGTGGGAATAAATTGATATTCTGGCTTTTCTGTCTAGCTCTGGTAAGTTTTCCCAGTCCAAACCGTTTCTTCAGAGTCTGATGATACTTGAGTGAACTGGCAAAACCCCTGGCCCCTGTGAACCTCACAGAGGTATTTCATCCCAAGGGACCCTACCTAAAGCAGCCTGCCTGCCGGGATGCTCCCTTCTCATGATGGGCTGTTACTGGATGGAATCTTCTTTTTCAGTGCAGAACTATAAAGATTTCTGGTGGAAATGGGAAATACTACCCCCCAAAGAAACCAGAAATAAGAGGAAGACATAGTTCTAGATTTTGTTTTCTGTAATGGATGTGAAAACATTGCAGGAATTACTTGGCACTCTGCACCATCATTATGTCAGTTACTAGTAAGGACCAAACTAATAAATGAACTCAGGTCAAAAGTCTAATTTCTAGATGGGTGGATACGTTCCACTTGTCCCAGACTGGTTGGAGCTAGCTAGTTACCATGAAGTTGCAAAATTCATGCAGTACAATTAAGTAGTACTTTATTAAACTTAAATTTTACTTTATTTGTAAAGCCTAGGATGTGTCCTACTAAAATCTGCAGTAAAATTTGGAAAAACGATATTTTTCATGATTTTCTGAGTTGTAGTAATGCAAATAAGATTATTCCTTGAATCATATAAAATTAATGCAATTGATACTGGGCTAGGTAATTTGAGTTAAGTAAGTCATGTGATAAATAGTACAATTATAATTGTCTAAGTGTTGTACTTGTATATTGTGGTACATTGGGGATACTTGAATAATTTATGTACCTATATTGTTTACATCATTTTATACATAATCTTATTTTAAATTACTGCAGAAATTCCAGTATTCATTTCTATGGTGCAGTGCTCATTTGTAAAACCTACATCATTTTGTTGTTGAATTCATGATCATAAAAGCCAGGCCTAATTATAATTTTATTACTTCAGGGAAAAACTTCTCCTTCATACTGACATGCTTTATGATACAACTTCTACTAATATCTTACAGAGAAACATGGAGACTCCCCTTAGCAAATGGGTAATGAAACACATTACTTCTAGAAATACCAAATGGAAAGAATTATCCACTAGACGATCAGGAAAATCAAATGTTTTGTTAACTAAAACTTTTTGCATTTATCTTTCATATGTACAAGATTTATGTAAAATATGGCACCATTTGAAATATGATTTTATTAGTGACACTTTTCATCTATGAAAATATAACCCATTATTTTTGTAACTAGACTGTATGTATTCCTATGCATGTATATATATTTTCTTCATATAGTAGCCATAGTAAAAAAAAAAGCAGGATATAGTATATAGTATATATAGCCATAGTAAAGGAAAAGCAGGATATCAAGAACCAGTTCTCTGTGTGGCTAGGATCCCCTACCACTCTAAAGTTGTGGGTAAATCACAATTTCCACTTCATACAATGTGGGAGGCAGAGAGTGCAAGATGAAGAAAGTGCATCGGGGGCTGCAGAGTGACAGTTGCTGCTTTAGAGAGAAGCAGAGCTCCTCAGGGACATCCTCTCTGAAGAGCCACTTTGAGCAGATACCCGAACAAAGTCAGACAGCAGCCCAGGGAACATACCTAGTAAAACAGCATTGCAGATACAAGGATTGGCCTGTGCAAAGCGTGTGAGGCAGCACCGTGTCTTGTGTTTTAGTCGGTTTTGTGTGGTTACAACAAACGCTAGAGGCTGAGCATTTTATAAGGAAAAGAGTTCACAGTTTTAGAGGTTAAGAGATTGAGTGGCTATGTGTGTCTGGCCCTGTGATCTAGCCACTTTCCACGAGGCCCCACCCGTAGAGACTTACCATCTCTCAATTTTCGGGGGGACTCGGCCTCTAATGCATGAACCTTTGGTGGGAAGAGAAGTGTATCCAAACCACAGCAGCACTGGGTGTCAGAAGACCAATAAGCAGGCCGGCTCCTTTTCCCATTGGATCTCAATACTGGTCGTAAGAAGGAAAAGTGAGACTGAAGCTGGCCTCACGGCCTTGTAGTCTGGTATATAACACGTAGGCTAGTTTCAAACAGGCTTGAATTCTTTTGAAGTATTTTCCTCATCCCCTGTAAAATGGGGATAATCTGAAGATTAGAAGGATGAGTTGAAATAAATGACTAGAATACATTAAACAAAAGGAACAGAAGAAAATGAGTTGATAAGAGAAGACAGAGAAGAATAGCGAAAGAGTTGGTAGAAAGGATCAAAGAATAACCAGAAAAGAGTTGCTAGAAAAGACTATAGGAGCTTTACATAGGATCATTATATGTGCCCACTATTTCCCTACTTTCTAGGGAAGGATGTAGTCACTTGTATTTTCCAGAATTCTTGCAGGTAGGTGTGCAGTGGTGTGAAAAGGTCCTGGCCACTAGAATGCAGTTGAAATTCTGTCCATCACTTCTAGACTTATAAATGTCCTATAATTCTCTCTTCTCTCTATAAACCAAATGCATACGATGCCCCCAAGGACCTCTTTGGTCAAGGTAGTCTTGAGTCTCTAACTGATCACAGAAAAGAATAATTACTAAGACTATGTACACTGGATTTTACATAAACACCAAATCAGAACTCTGACTAAAATAGCTTTGTGGTTGGATTTGAAAAATGGTATATAATGTAATTGAGTTTGTTTTCTTTTCTTTGTTCCTTAGTCCATATCTTCCCTGTTACTGGAACAAAATGCTTGACACCTGTAACTTAAAAGACGTGAGGTTTATTTTGGCTCACAGTTTCAGTGGATTCAGTCCATGGTAGTCTGGCTCCAGTGAGGAAACACCATAGCAGATTGGCATGGGGGAGGAAAACTGCTCTTCACATGGTAACTGGGAAACAGAGGAAGAGGAGGAGGAGCCTGGGGTAAGGATCAACCCTCCTGGGTCACTGTCCCCAGCGACTGGCCTTTTCCACCCAGGTCCTACCTCTGAACAGCAGGTTCAGCTAAGAATTAACCTTCAGATGTCTATAGAGCTGTCATGATTCAATCACTTTTCAAAACCCCCCTTGCAACCTATGAGACATTTGAGATGCAAAGCATAACCCCCAAATTAGGTAACCCTTCAAGAAGCAAATAGCCATAGAGGATGAATCGAAATGTTCTTGTTTTAGAGAGAAGAGGTATAGTCACTTTAATTGTTTTAGTGAAGCAAAGAGTGTAGACATGAACTTGAAGGCTTGTAAGAATCTTCAGCAGCAGCCTCGGCCAGCAGCCACCTCAGATTTCCTAACTTTGTGTTAAGAAACGCCTAGCAGCTTAGTAAAGCTCAGTTCTGGATGTTTCTGGGCAGATGACTGATATGTCAGCCAACAAACAGTTGTGTGCAGCACCAAAAAGGAAAGAAATATGCAAGTTCCTACTTTTTTTTTTTTTGACACAGGGTCTTGCTTTGTAGTTCAGGCTGGCTCTGAGCTCACCATGTAGTCCAGGCAAGCCTCAAACTCAACAATCCTCCTGTCTCTGCCTCCCCAGACCACAGGCGTGAGCCACCATGCCCGGCACTGTGGCATGTGGCATTGATTGCTGGTGGGCGTGAGTCTCCACACCCAGCATTGTATGTGGTTACCGCGGATCGAACTCAGGACCTTGCGCTTGTGAGGCAAGCGCCGGAACCACTGAACTAACCCTCCAGCCCAAGTTCCTACTTTTTTTTTTTTTTTTTTTTTTTGAGGCAGGGTCTCGCTTTGTAGTTGAGGCTGCCCCTGAGCTCACTGTGTAGCCCAGGCAAGCCTCAAACTCAGCAATCCTCCTGTCTCTGCCTCCCAAGTGCTGGGATGACAGGCGTGGGCCACCACGCCCAGCAAAGTTCCTGCATTTTTGAAGTCTTGAGTCGATGCATCCATCTCCTGCCATTGCCTTTGGATATCGGCGTCTTCAGCTTTGCCAGCCGGATTCCTACCTGTGGCTCTCCAGGGTGGTTCCTGGCCTTTGACCTCGCACTGGTGCTGCCTTGCTGGTGCCTCTTGTTCTGTAGTTTGTGTCTTGTTGTCTCAGCAGCTACGGGACCCTCCCGCTCTGCCAGGTGTGGATGGTCACTGTGGCTTCTCCAGTCTGATGCTGCAAGTCTACTTGAGCCCTTCCACAGTGTGCGTGTATTTTCTGGTCGTTCTTCTAGCTCCTCTAGCAAATCCTAAACAATACTGTACAGTGTCTTTTCCTGCCCATTTCTAAGAATGGCCACAGTGATCAGAAATGTGGAAGAAGTTATTTTTTTAGAAATACCTCACATCCAACCACCCTCTTTATAAATAAGAAAAAATTACTGAGAAAATAGGTTGTCTGTGGAAGGCTTTGGATCTTTAATTAATAAATTTGCCTTTACAATTTAACCTTTCATAATTTGTAGATTTATCTGAAAAGTACATCTTCCTCGTGTAGTGTAAATAATGGCTAAAACCCAGTATTTTATAGTTCTTAATAGCATTTTAAAACATTTCCTCCCCTCATAGAAATTAAAATGGAAATGTCAGCTTCAGTTTTAATTTTTCTATCTTTTTACAATATCACAGTACTACTGTGAGCATTAGGTGCTTCCTTTTCTTTTTTTAAGTTTTTTTTTTTTTAACTGAGCATATGCTCTGTTTCTGGCATGTTTCTAAGTGTTATGAATTTAAAACTCCTTGCTTTTCAGAAGCTCAGAGAAAAGTAATTTCATTACAGTGTGCCTTTATAGTGTGGATTTTATTTTTTTAATTAATTTCTGGTTTCTATGGTAATAAACTATCACAAATGTAATGCCTTAAAACAACAAAATTTATTCTCTTGGAGTTCTGGAGGCCGGAAATCTGAAATGATGCTGTGAGGCTAAGACCAGCGTGCGGGCAAGGCCAGTTCCTTGAGGAGCCTGAGGGAAGAGCCTCCTCGCGTCTTCCAGCCATCAGTGTTTGCGCTCCCGGGCTGGTGGCCACATTATTTTGCTTCTACTATCGTTAGATTCCCTTTTCCCCCTTCCTGTGCCTCCTAGGTCCTCTTTAAAGGACTCTTGTCCTTTTTACCAGATCCACAAAGACAATTCAAGAGAACCTCCCCGTCACAAGATCACTAATTTAATCACCTCTTTGAAATTTCTTTTGCTATGGAAGATGATCTATTCACAGGTTCTAGGGATTAAAGTAGAGATATCTCTGCAAAAGGAGCAACTTTGGGCTACTATACTTTTCCAGTACGTAAGGTGAAAGAATTTACTTCCTTTTTGAGAAAGCTTCCTTGGTTCAACATGTTTGACCAGATGTTTTATAAAATAATGTTTTTCTTATAAATTATATGTAAGCCAGTAAAACATGAAGGCATTGTGAATTCCATTCTACTAGTGAACAGGGTGATCAGAAATTCAGCTCTATTTCTGAGCCTTGTGAGCCTAGGCAAATTCTTTAGTCTCTTAACATTTTAAAAATTATAGTCTTAGTTTCTTTATCTGTCTAGAATGATGACAAGTGGCACCTCTATCACCTGTTGTCTGGGGATCAACTGAGATGAATAGGAATGGTATTTGGCATATAAGAAGGAGCTCTCTCAACCTCTCAAACGTGAACTTCTAAGGTATACAGAGACAGATCTCAGTGATATTCATCTTCTGGATTCATATGGATCTTTTTTGTATATGTGAACATACATGAGGTGGGTTTTATTTATATTTTTTCTTTACATGTCTTAAAGGTTTGTAAATACGTCAAATACTAGGAAATATGTACCAAATCTTAGTTACATTTTTTCGTTCTCGAGACAAATTAACCCTCAAAGGGAAAAGAAGAAAGGTTTATTGTAGTTCACAGTGTGTAGAGGTTTCAGTTTATAGATGGCTGCCTCCAAGGCAGGATGCCATGGCAGATGGGCATTGCAGAGTAAGCAGGTAGTCTGCAGCAAGCGGCAAGCAAGCAATGACTTACAAAAGGCAAGGAAAAAGTGTTATCCCTCATATCTTATCCAGGCTACTTGTCCTTGGGCAAGTACCATTCACATCCAGGGTAGACATCCATAGTTCTGCCCAGACCTATGCCTACCATTCTGTGGACTAATTTAGTAATCACATATCCTTGATCCCAACATCACGTTTTCTAGATCCAGCGCCCTCTGAAAAGCCCCACTGGTGATCACATGCAGCTTTGGGGGACATCTAGATGCAAACTATAACATAAGGATAATGTTATTATTTCTTTTTGTCAACCGCTGCAGGACTGAGGGACGTATACTTCCTTTCTTCATCAAAACTATAAAATAGACAAGTCTGCAAGCTCTTGTTTTTAATGTATGACAACAGACTGGTGAGTCTTTTTCTCTTTCTACAGTAGTAATTTCTGAAACACAAAGCATGTTTTGTTTAGTCCATGTACTTATCTAAAACATATTTACTTACCTAAAACATCGATAGCACTGATATTTTGGCACTTAAAGTTTCATGTCCCGTTGCAGCTCCTACTATTCCTATAACAGAAACAAGTGTGACTCCAACCTTGGGTAACAGTGTAGCTTTAATCTGTTTAGATTCTTCATCTCATTTCTGATCACACAATTTAGCACCAGTTGAATCATACATATGTTCTGGAGGTCAGTGTGATTTGAGTTGAAATAGTTAATTGAACACCTCTACAAAGCTTGTTTATTTTAGGACACAGTCCTTAAAACTGTGGCTTCATGGTACACTCTTACAAAATTTGCGTAATAGATCATGATTTCCTTGAGAACAGAGCTCCTATTTTTTCCATTTCCTTGTGCCTAACACTGAATATCACACATCTAGAGGTTCTCAAGAAATGTTCCTCTTATTAAACCAAATATTTATTAACACCTGACCAGTTGATTTTCTTCAAGGAACTTTCCTTTTATTTTCTCCCTGATTAACTGCACAGCCCTCTAAGTATGCATCAAACTTCCAAACTGTGATAATTTATGTCAGGCCTCAGTGAACTGTGGCCCTCAGGCCAACTCCAGCTGCCACCTGTTTCTGTAAATGAAAATTAATTGGAACACAGCAAAGTTAAGCCATTGTGACAGACTGAAAGGCCTAAAATGTTTAATATCTCATCCTCTGCTAAAAAAAAAATTACCAGTTGTGTACTCATATTTCTGGTATAGCTCAGCAGTGTTATCTTCTAGGATGAAAAGGATTTTGGTCCATATCCCCTTCTTAACTGTAAACTCTGCCTCCTGATTCTTCCCCAACTTGCCTTTGTTTCCACTCACACCAAGGACCACCTCATTGTTGAATTCTTCATAAGTCAAGAATAATAGAGGTGTGCTCATGAAGGCAGGATTTGAGTTCTGCTGTACCTCACATCCTCGTTGGGACTCAGTAGCTCTTTCTGGTGAAATATCCTCTTCTCCAATGTCTGACCAAGTATTGCGCTGTTGTGGTCATCTCTATACTCTCCCTATGTGTTCCATCTTGAGCGTAACATTCTTGACCTGCATCTAATTGCAGCCTCTGTGCAAGTAGATGCTTCAGAGCTGATGATAGGTGAGTTTTTGTCATATTCAGCAAGTCCAGGAGTGGCCTTGTACAAAACACTTAGAAAACTATATACAGGGAAAATTATAAAATAGCATGGGTTTTCCATAGCAATTTAATGACTTACTCCTCTCTTTCTGCTTCTTTGCACTTACCCTCCCTCCTTCTTCCTCTTCATTTTCTTCCTCTTCCTCTTCTCCTCCTCCCTCCCTCCCTTTTTCCCCTTACTCCCTAAACTTATTGTGGTACTTGGCATCAAACTCAGGGTTTTGTGCATACTAAGCAATGCTGTACCACTGAGCTACACCCTTAAGTCCACTTGTAATGATTTTAGACTATATTACTGGTAACAAAATAAGAAGAAGGAAGAAAGAAAAAATCTATATGGTTCTTTATTATTTGACTTTTATCTTTATAAGCAGAGAAACAACTGCATAATATAAAAATAAATATGAAGTGGGCCGGAGGGTTAGCTCAGTGGTTCCGGCGCCTCCTCACAAGCGCAAGGTCCTGAGTTCGATCCCCGGTAACCACATAGAATGCTGGGTGTGGAGACACGCCCACCAGCAATCAACACCGCATACCACAATGCCGGGCGTGGTGGCTCACGCCTGTCATCCCAGCACTCGGGAGGCAGAGGCAGGAGGATTGCTGAGTTCGCGGCGGCTTGCCTGGGCACCATAGTGAGCTCAGGGCCAGCCTGAACTACAAAGCGAGACCCTGTCTCAAAAACCAAAAAAAAAAAAAAAAAAAAAATACAAAGTATGTTTTATTCTGACTAATTTAGTAACATTAATAAACTCAGAAAAACTAAGATCAGTTCAAAGGGTTTAAATTACTTTTCTTTTAGGAACTTTAGATTTAAACTCTGGTCAGTTGGGTCTCATCCTGTGTTGTCAGTGGGCAAAGTTTTAAACATATGAACCAGTTTCCTCATATAGTCTACTAGTCGTAGGACAGAGAAACATAAGGTTTCTTTCATATGGCTTTCTGAAATGTAAAACGATCTCCCTGATGTTAAACATCAGCACTGTAGGCATGGAAACCTGTGAGGCACCTGGGACATCTTTTTGACATTCAGTGACCACAAATTAGCATTAAAATTGTCAGGTGCATTGAGATAAATGAACTCACTCCAAACCTGAGCAACTGCTTTTCAGAGAGATGAAGAGATGACCAAGATAACTCAAGGTGGGGATGGCTGGTAGAAATGAAAAATACAGGGGCAAGAGTATATCACACACACACACACACACACATATAGATATGTATATAGATATGTATAGATATGTATATATATAATACAGTGGCAAGAGTATGTATATATATGTATGCATATATATAATACGGGGCAAGGGTATGTATCTATATATACGAATGAATATGAAAACATACTCTTGCCTTCTGATGGTAGTAACAGGGGTTGTGATTTGCAAGATTTTGAAACGGAATTGAAAAAACATCTAAGGACCATAAATACCCAGTTGTACAAGCCTAATGATAGGTATTTAAAATTATGAAGTCCACATCTTATTCACTTATCACATTTTTGTCTAAATAATGAAGTGCATACACATCCTGCAGAAACACCTACCCAGATACACGTGTGCTGCGCCCCCATCCACCTATGTTCTAAAGCAAATGGCTATTTCTAAGAGCAGTTGATGCCAACGAAGCATCGTTTCCAAGTACAATTCCAGCAGTACCAAGGCTTGTAAAGGTCAGGGTGAACCGTCCCAATGTTTCTTTTTATGTGTTGCTTTATATTTGAGTCTGGAAGATGGAGATAGCCCTTTTTCTTTTCCTCAATTAACAATTTGAAGTGCAGGAACTGCTCACCTTTTAGTCCATCCTGGGCCATTATTTTCATGAGAATAGATGAGCCATTGAGCATAAAATAAACTCTAGTGATGAAAGATTAATTCAACACTAGAATCTAAGAAAAGAAATGGATTCAGAGATAATATCTTTGTACAAATTTAGTATTCATATTATTAAATGCACCCAAAGTCTCATTCCTTTCAGGAAATATTTCCATATTACAAGAAATGGAGTACCCCGGATGAGAGGAACTTCCGTGTTATTGAGAAGGTTGGGTCAATTTTAGTGGTGCTGGAACATCAACATAACTATGTAATGTTTTATAAAGAGTTAAGAGACAATAATGATGCATCTCTGATCCTTTGAGTCTGGATATACTTTATTCTAACCTAGAAAGTGCTCTTCTGACAGCTCACGTTTAAACCTTATTAAATATACACTTTAAATTATACCCAAACTCCACCCTGCCAACCGCACTATCATCCTCATCACCTCCTACATTCCTTCTATCTTACTTAGTATTTCTAAAACCTTTTTAATCTTATTGTTTCCTTCTCCCACTCTATCCCAAAGTTAGTACTTATTTTTATTCCACTTTTTTTGGATTTTAATATATTATTCTGATTAAGAAGTGTCATGCTTCAATCTCTAAGTTTTCCTTTGCTCAAACATCTTCCTCAACCTACATAAAGGCTTACTTCACCAGGGTCCCCATATGAACTGCCAAGTTTGAGCGTCTCACAACATGAATCTTACTGTTTTTCTTATTGGAAATGTAGACAAAGTTAAGTAAAAAGCACAGCTACAAAGACGAGCTTCATTTTGACCCTTCCCACTTCTTTGCCTGTTGATCCTCAAATGATGGAAAGTAAGCAACCCATTTCCATTCCCAGGGCAAAGACAATTTCTCTGAGCTTCGGTGTCATTTCTAAACCTTTAACGTGGCTGTACTAGAGCCAAGAATATGCTTAGAGGAGAAGCTGGATATGTAAAGAACTCTGGAATCAATTGAGCCATAAATGGAGTAACCTCTATCCTTATCAGTGTGACTTTGGGAAAATTCCGGGTTTCTCCAACTCACTTTTTGTGATGATCTTAAGACCTATCCTGTGTTTTGGGATGGAGCATAAGGCACATACTGTAGGTGGAAACTACTTACAGTTTTTATTACTGTTCATGCTGTGGGACCAAGATTTGTAAATGATTTGAGAAAGAATAAAAATTTCTCAGGGGCAATTGTGGCAAACAAATACTTTTTCTGAAGTATAAAGAGTTTGGTTTTGA
>PVIC010051937.1:0-12337 GCA_004025085.1 Thryonomys swinderianus | reverse complement strand
GAGGGGAAGGAATAAATATGATACAGAAAGAAAATAAAAGAGCATGTATAAAGGGGGGAGGAGGGGGGAGTGGGTAGGGATATGGGTAAAAATGAGAATTAACTTGTGGCATATACTGGTACAAATTTCCCAATGTTATATGTGATTTTGAGATGTATATAAATTGTACCAATAAAGAATTCAATTAAAAAAATAATGTCCATTCTTTAAGTTCAAGAAAATCACTCAAATTCTGTCTTCCTTTTTAAATTGGCTATTGCTGTTGCTACCAATATCCTCAATATTATCAGCAACTATTGTCACCAAAAAGCTAGCAGTCTTAAAAGTTTATTTTCTTTGCCTGCCACAAACTAATGTGACTTGGTTAACTTACAATTAATGAATGTCTTTCTTTACTTGGTTAATGTTACTCAGAAACTTTGATTGCAAGCTCATTTTCATGAATAAATTCTGGTGTGATATTTTATTTAAGTGTTCTACTTTTTTCTGAACATTATGTTCCTGAGTTGGAAATATTGAGATGGGTGCTTAGTCTGATAATGTTGATATATAGTTCATTCTTTTAGTGCATCTTTTAGTGTTTATCTAGTGATAAACATACTTTGTTATCAAATACAACAAAATAATCCTCACTCCATGTATCTTAAAAGTTTAACACTAAAATTTGACTCTTATGTAAGTTTTATGTACACAATGTAAATTCTTTTAATTTTTTCAACTATTTAAAATCCTTTTTTATATACCCTTTTCCTATTTAATGGAGTTTGCTGAGGCCCAGACTTTCCTAATGTGCTAGACTTGCTCTTCCCTCCATTCCTCAGAGGTTACTTACACTCTTAATACACAGACTATCTGGGCACCTCTGTGATTACAGTAAGAACATATACACACAACTTTAGCAGTTGCATTCCTAGATATTTACGTGAACTGAAAGCCTGTATTCACACAAGTCTATATGTACAATCTATATTCAAAATCGGGAAGCCTTTTTCCAGATGTCTTAGCTACTTTCTAATTGCTGGGACAATACACTTGACATGCAGAAGTTAAAGGAGGGAAGGTTCATTTTAGCTCAGAGTTTGTAGCAGTTTCGGTCCACAGTTCACTGACTCCAAGGCAAGGCACTATGACAGAGGGGAACTCCAGAGGCAAAATAATCCATGGCATGGCAGGCAGGAAGTAGACTTCCTTATTTATCTTTTTATTTCATCCAGGCTACAATCCTTTTGGTCGGTGCCACCCACATCCAGGGTGGGGCTTTCTTTTCAGTAAATCTAACATCTACACCCTGAACTGTACTACACCCATCAGTGGGTTAATCCAGAATCACATATCCATAGTCCAGATCACATAGCCATGATCCAGTCACTTCCAGAAGTCCCACCTATGATTGCACAAGGCTTTGTGTGGGGGTGGGAGATCTACATACAAACCACAACATCAGGTGAATGTGTTACTGGGGTTCTGGCATGCTCTGGACTCTTTCCAGAGGTTGTTTTCCCAGGTTTTTGTTTCCTGGACAAAGAACTCGTTAAGAAACACATAAAAGGTAGTGAGGTTTTACCTATATTAAAAGTAGGAAAAGAAGCATGTTCTGCCGAGTAAGTGTGTGGCCCAGAATTTAAAGTATATGAAGTAAGTAGAGTGTGGCCCTCAAGGGAGAGGTGCATTAGGGCCGGTGATTTAGCTCAAGTGGTGCTGCAACTACCTGGGAATCACAAGGGCTTGAGTTCAATCATCAGTACTGCAAAAAACAAAACTAAAGGGAGAGGTGCATCATAAGGTAAGGCTGAGAATAATTGGGATGTTGGGGGTAGAAAAAGCCAACTAAAGATGAGAAATGAAATATGCTCTGCAGAGTGAGGGCAGGCCATGGAGAAACAGATCTTGGTGGTTAATGTCCATTGTATTTTATATCCCCTTTTCTCAGGCTGCTGTCAGATCTGGGCTATCCTATCAAAAATCTGCCTGATCTCAGGCCAGAAGAACTGAAGATAGAATTTTCTGATTAGCCCACAGTGCAGGGCTTGGGCACATGTGTCCTGGATCTCTGTAATTGACAGAGCTGCTCAACTGTCCATCTGGCTGGTTGTGCCCTAATCTCTCAACTCATTTGGGTAGACAAACTGATGCAGCCTTCCTGTCTGAAAGTATAACAGAAAAAAAAGAGTAATTAATAGTTATAAAACAGAGGAAGCTAGGCTAGATATAAAAACAGGCACCAAAGACTACACCAGCCCCTATTGGCAGTTTTTACCTATTTATAACATTTTAGCCTATAGTCATGATAGGTAGTGACTCCTAATCCTACTGGCTTTTTAAAAAATGTGTCCTGCAGCTTCTCTTCATACATTGTATTTATATTATTATAATTTAGTTTCAAGTACCCTTCAAGTAAAGATTTGGCTTTTTGTAAAATGCAGGTAAACAGTCTAGCAACTAAGCTCTAATTAATTGTTAATTTTGTGGTATAAACTAACTTTCTACTATCTACTTTGCACTTTTATGTTTACTATCTGGATCTGGTCACTCAGAAGCTCTTCCTATCTGTAAATGAGAGACCAGATGTCAGGTTCTGAGGTCTGTGATAAGAATTTTAAAGGCCCAGAGGTCACAAAAATTCAGATATCTTTATTTAGTGTATTTCTTGGCCAGTGTTATAATTAAAATGAGAGGGCAATGGATTTCTTATCAACAAAACATGGAACGGTTTGTATGCTCTTAAACGCTACCTGTTGGGTAAATACCTCAAAACAAATACTGTAGAGACTGATGTTACATATAAAAGGATTATGCCAAATGTGGTTCAGTTTTATCTGGATTTTATCACTTTTTGGAGCTACTGTTCACCAATATTCTACTTTTAAGTTTTGACTCTTACTTGTTAAACATGGTAATAAAATGAAGTTTAAAGATCAACAACTTGCTGACGTCCTTGTACTCTTTTCTGGATTACTGAAAGTTGAAAGTTCATCAAACAACAAATTCACCATCCTTTGCCTCCTTTAGATCAGTCAGAGTGAGGCTTTAGACCCCTGGCTAAGCAAAGTCAGAGTCAGGGTCCACCCCTCCAGCCTTAAGCAGTCCTAAGAAAATGTCTGCATCCCTTAAGGAAAAAGGGATCAAAGTTTGGGGGGGTGGGTGGGTAGGGAATGAAGCAGGATAGAAGAAAATACAGATAGGTAGAAAAGAGATATGGAAAATAGTTTAAAATTATATTTTTAAGAAGACAGCAACTTCAGAAAACAAAGTTGCCTAAGGTTATCTGTATTAGTACTCCCCAGGTTATGCTTTTCCCTTCAAGTCCAATCACATCCCAAGTCCCTTACAGGTACTCTTCCTATTTGCATGTATTACGTTAGTCGATGAGGTAAAGGTCAGAAACCTGACCTTAGGAAATATGATAGCTTAGCCTTCCTCCTGCCAATTCGGCTAGCATCAAAGCAGGAAGAGGAAAGTTTAAGATATTTCAGTAGTGGAGACAATTGGCTTCTGCAGTTTACTGCTACAGAGCCTCATAGAGACAGTGCAGCTTATTACAGTTTTAAAAGAAAAGATAAAAAACCATTTTTATGCTTAGCTGGGAGTGGCAGAGCATCCCTGTAATCCCAGCACCCTGGAAAGCTGAGGCAGGAGGCTAGCAAGTATAAACCCCACCTGGGAACTTAAGGTGTCTTCATGAGACCCTGTCTTTAAATGTGGAACAAGGACAGTGATACAACTCATTGTGAAGGTCCTGAATGCAAACTTCAGTACCAGGGGCCAGGGAAGCTTTCAGCCTTAATTTGGATACCAATGGCTTTTACACAGCACTGCTACTGTTGGGATGGAGCTTTTCAGGCCAGGAGAGCCATGGTAATTATCAAAATAGGAAAGCTGAGACAAGGAAGGAATTTCCAGTCACAGAAGGAGCACAAAACAAGCTGAACTAGGAACACTGTGGGAAATGGGTGGAAACTGCTCACCTGCTACAGCATCAGATTGTGCAGGCCGTGCAGGGCAGAGATACAATAAGAGACATAAAGCTCAGTTATCATAGGTCAGCTTTTGCCAAAGTAAAAGTCCTTGCCAAAGCATCATCAGCAACCTAGGAGAACAACACAATCTGCTTTCCTCAGAAGAAACTTCTATTTAAAGAAGAATACTCCCAATTTATTAAAGCCATAAAATTGGCAAGTAGAGTTTATAATTTCTTTATTTCTACACTGTTTCCTGAATTGCAGAAGAAAGAATGAAAATGTCAGGTTTAGGAAGCTTTCAGGAAAAGCTTAGACAGTCTTCTCCTTTGTATGTCCTTCTTTTGTTATTCTATGGGAAGTTTCCCATCTAGAAATAAATGCCTCCATAGGAACAGGCTAAAATGAATCCACATCCTATATGAGTTAGTGGCCACAGAAAAGCACTTCAAGAAAATATTGGCCCATGTAGCTCAGAGAATTCCCTACACTGTTCCTTTAAAAACAAAATAAAATAACATCAAAAAAAATCTAAAGCTTTGGCACTCTGCAGACCTTTAGCCCAAGAGCCCCAGACAAGCTGACTTTCTGGTTTAGGTTGGGGAAGATGGAGAGTACAACAATCCTGTTGCATTGCCTGGTGGTGTTCTTTATCTGTTTTAAAAATTTGTATTCATTCATTCATTTTGAGACAGGGTCTCGCTTTGTAGTTCAGGCTGGCCCTGAGCTCATTCTGTAGCCCAGGCAAGCTTCAAACTCAGCAATCCTCCTGCCTCTGCCTCCCAAGTGCTGGGATTACAGGTGTGAGCCACCATGCCTGGCACTCTGGCGTGTGGTACTGATTGCTGGTGGGCGTGAGTCACTATGCCCGGTATTGTATGTGGTTACTGGGGATCGAACCAGGGACCTTGCACTTGGTAGGCAGGTGTTGGAACCACTGAGCTAAATCTCTAGCCCTATCAGTATTTTAAAATAAGTTTTTCCTTCATTTGCTGCCAACTAGCATGGTCATGTGGGACTATACTATGGTGCTACTGTCCTAGAGTTCATTTGAAAGAGTCCCCTGCTTTCCTCCCCTCTCATTTTGCCTTCTGCCATTTCCAAAATGTATTTTGCTGAAGAGCAGCCCTTCTGTTGGTTTAGTTCATGATTCATAAGAAGTCCACTGGAATATTCCTCCCTGAGCGGAGGAAAGAAGACATACCTCTGGATGAGGAAGACCCCACCCAGCACATAGATTTCCTTCCCAAAGTCTCACAGTATCCTCTTTTCTCCTATAAAGACTCTTCCTCCTTGAAACACTCTATGATGGAAATTTGAAATGGAAAGTTTACTGTGTCCTTTAGGGTCTCCTGTCTCCTGTCTCCTGACTGCTTTTGGCTGAGTGAGAGGCAGCAGGAACTCTGTAACACAATAGTGCCTTGTCCTGCTAGGTTCTTTGGTGGACAAAAAAGGAAAACTAAGTAACAAAGGGGTAAGACTGAGAGAACAGGTCTAACAGGGATGGAGGGAACTGTTCCAGGGCTTCAGGATGGGAGGGTCACTACCTTCTGCCTTAAGGTCTAGGAAAACACTACACTTTCCACCAGTGTGTATGGGAAAAAACTGGCCTTGCAAGCAAGAGACTTCAGCTTTAATTCTGGCCTTACCACTAGTATTATTAATATAAACTACTTAACATCAAGGAGATTGTCTCATCATTTATACAACATCATTCAAAAATGGCTACTGCCAGAGATGTTATAAAGGAATTAATACTGCAGTTGAATATTATTTTCTCAACATGTGTCTGCTGAATTTGAGATTAAGATACATGAACTGTTCTTATCTCATTATCATTTGCTACTATCATTACTATTCATCCTTTATATCTGTTTATTAGTAACTATTTGTCATATCTATTGATCACATTCATCATAAGGAATATATTTTTATATATATCTTGATTCTTTTTTCCCTATTCCCCTCCAATCCCTTCTTCTTACCCTCCCCATTTACAAAAGCTTTGTTTCCATTTTTCTGTTTTTCCTTTTCTCCTCCTATCTCTTCCCCTTATTCCCTTTCTGATTGGAACATGTTCTTCTTACTTCCCAATATTGATCTTCTATTATCACATCATTCTTTTTTTTTTTTTTTTGCAGTAATAGGGATCAAGCTTGGGCCCTTATGCTTCCAAGGTAAGTGTGGTATCACTTGAACTAAATGCCCAGCCATATGACATCATTTTTTAAAAATTTAATTTAATTTATTGGTACGTTATATATACACATCACAACTACACTCCACATTGAAAATTTGTACCAGTATATGACATAACTTAATTCTCACTTTTCCCTTTCCCAACCCACCCTACCACTCTCAGTCCTATATACAAAAGCTTTGTTTCCTTTTTTAACCTTCAATTTTTTTCTTTCCCCTCATTACTTACCCCTAAACCCCATTTCACTTTGAATATTTACTATTTCACAATATTGATCATGCATTCTAGAATACATTTACAACTTCAGTTTCTCATACCAGATAAAAGAGATGCTATTTACACATCTGTGACCTACCCTGGAGTATGTCCTGAAGGTACATCCATTTGAGTACAAATGACTCAATCGCACCATTCTTTATTTATTTGTCTCATTTATCTGTACGTTCATTCTTTTCCTTTTCCTGTGAAGTTTTCTGTTATTATATCATAAACAGGTTTTTTTTTAAATGTCTTTTGCACTGTCTTCTGCTTCTTCACTGACTCTAATCAGCCTTATGTTATTCTTCTTTGAGTCATCTAGGAGCTGTTGGATTGATTTCTCATTGTCCCTTGCCATTTTCCATGTTATTCCTTTTCAGTTCATTGGCTGTGAGCCTGTCCTCTTGGTCTGAAATTTGGTTTTCAGCTTCATTCATCTGGCTTCACAAACTTTCATTCTCATTTTTGATCACGTGGACCTCTGCTTGAAGCTCTTTAAGATGTTCCATTGCTTTTGTTATCTGAGAATCTATGATTCTTCTGATCTTTTCTTTAATGAAGTGTTTTACTGTGGACAGCATCTCTGTTTTCATCTCAGAGATCAGTTCTGATTTCCATTTCAGTAGATCTGCTTTTGTTACCAGTTCAGAGAGTCCTGGTGATTGAGTTTCATTTTGCTCCATTTCTCTTTTCCCTGAATTCCCCTGTGGTGATGATCTTTGTGTCTGGGTTCTTGAATTTTTCTATCCTTTCTATTGTGCTGGTGAGTGCTGTAAGTTACTGTACAACCTAAGTGGTGCTTACCCAGACTCATGCAAAGAGGAAAGGGGCTCCCATGAGGCTTCTGGCCTGAGATCACTGTGGGATCTCCACAGCACTTATCCAAACTCTCAACAGCAGGGGAAAGGTCCCCCATGATTCTGGTCTGTATGCAATGACTGAAGGCTACTAGCCTGTCGTAGAAGTCCCTGAGTGACCTCTTTGTCGCTTACTCAGACTCACCCAAGGGGAGTGGAGCTCCCGCGGGCATCAAGCCTGGGTCCAGTGGTGGGCAGGCTGCTTGCAGGCGGCAGAAGTCACTGTGTGGCCTCCGTGACACTTACCCAGACTCACCCAGGGTGGATGGAGGTCCCCTAAGGCTGTCCTGGGTCTGGTGACAGGCAGGCTGCTTGGAGGTAGCAGAAGACATGCTATCATTCTTAAGTATGGAGATTTATTCTAGAAAATATAGTGAGCTTCTCTTACCACTAATGTTCTAGAATCAATTCATAAACAGTTTTGAAATATTTAGCAGGAAGCTTCAGTAATGACAAAAAATTACTGGGAAACATATTGTATGTCACACATGTGACTAGAGACACTTTATCAAAGAATTAGTTACAACATAGTGCTTGATATAACTGTTCAATAAATACTATAATTTACTAACATAGAAAAATGACACAAACTAGTTTTTCTGCTAGCAGATTAATAATTTTTATCCTCATTCCTTTTGAGATCTTATTTTCTAATTCTATAAAACTATTTCCTTATTTATCCTTGAAAGCCTTTAACCTAAGTGACTAAATCCCCTGTTTCAGAACAACACTCATTTTAACGTATTTGGCTAAAACAGATGGATCTCTAAATAAGTTTTACTGTAGATAATATAGAAAACCATACAGAATCAGAATGTTTTTGTTAAAGAACCTCGGGATTTAGTAGAGAAGACAAAATATCTATGGCATTCGCCATGGTCTGACCTCCTCTGAGAACTGGTTTCCTAGTTCTGATGGCAGAAACAAAAGAATGACATCATCTGATGGCCACAGCTTTTTCTGTTCTTCCTACATACTAGCCTTGCTGCAGTAAGGAAGGGGTAATGTCCCTAATTCGCTTTCTTAGACTTCTGGCTTCAGCATTGTCTTTCCTGGTAAAAAGAACATGTGCTCATGGGTTCCATCTAGTGTTCACGTCTCAAAAAAAAAAAAAATTTCAAAACGCCAGGCATGGTGGCTCACGCCTGTAATCCCAGCACTCGGGAGGCAGACACATGAGGATTGCTGAGTTCGAGGCTTGCCTGGGTTACCTAGTGAGCTCAGAGCCAGCCTGAACTACAAAGCGAGACCCTGTCTCAAAAAAAAATTCAAAAAACTTGAAAACACTTTTTAAGACTTTTTCTTCCCCCCTGGTACTGGTGTTTGAACCAGGGGTCTTCACACTGACTTACCTCCTTATCCTTTTAAAAATTTAAAAAATTTCCAGACAGGGTTTTCTTCTTTCTTGTAAGAGCAGGGAGAATGATTTGGCAAAGAAATAGCTCTGGTGCTGTAGTTACCCACTGTTTTATAAAACTGCTTATTACTTCACATGGTTTTGCAAGTTGTAGTCAGTTCTGCTTCACATGGTATCACACAGGGGTGGGTAGCTAGAAGGGTTAACTGGCCTCACTATTAAGACTGGATGTTGGTGCTAGACACTGGCCTGGGACTCACTGGGGGCTGCCAGCCGGAGTTTCGTTCCTCCTCCCCATGGACCTCTTCATGCAGCTACTCCGGCTTTTTCATGGGATGAGACTGCTTTACTAAAGAGCATTCTAATAGGACACACACCATATGCAAATGCAAGAATCCACTTGCTTCCTGCTTGCTACTGCGCCTGTTGTACAAGCTGGCCAGGTGTCTGAGCCCAATGTCTATACAAGAGATGGCTGTGTAGAAGCAAATACAAAGAGAGGTGTGGAGGATATGAGTGACAGTCCCTGTGGGGATATGTTAGGTTACTTCTTGCTTTGTTTTTTTTGCAGTACTGGGGATTGAACTCAGGCCCTTGTGCTTGCAACATAGGCAGGTACCACTTAAGCTAAATCCCTAACCCACTTCATGTACTTTAATAATAAAAGGCATTGAATGATTAAGACAGAAAACTTTAAATATGAGATAGATGAGATAGTGGAACAGGAACTTGATCAGGGTTTTGAAAAGAGACACCTGGAGTCAAGTTCAATGATTGGCTTCTCCATCTGGTGCTTCCTTTGAACAGACTAAATTCATGCTCCAGCCTGGGAGCCAGCAAAACATGATCTTTATCAGGAGACAGTTATTGAACCTGGTAATTCTTCTTTGAAGAAAAATATTAAAAACAAAATGGAAATAAATACTCCAAAATGCTCATGATTATTTTAGTTAAAATTGGAGTTTTTTGAGTACCCTACTTTCATCTCTTTGGGATATTTTAATCATAAAAGTAAATAATAACATTTCTATTAAGACTGACCACAGAAAAATTGCTGAATAAAGACTTAAAGCTTTCTCTAGTCCACCTTCCACTTCTACTGTCCCTTGCTGTCTCCACCTCTTCACAGTGGCTTCCCTTAGACTTGACTGGAATTCAGAAAGGCCATGGGTCATATTTTGAAAACTGTTGAGCAGGTTGAACAGGTGATATGCTAGAGCACACCAGGCATCATATATGTATTTGAGTTTGCTTCTGGTGATACTGATTTAAAACACTAATGAGATTGACAAGATTGATTCATTTATGTGCAAATGGATGCACCTGGAGGACACGCTAAGGCGTGAAATCAATAGAGCACAGATAGGCAAATACCAGATCTTCTCATTGATATGAGCACCGGTAGATGCAAATGAGCTCTACTAGTGTGACAGTCTTTTTAGAATGGGAAATTTCCAAAGGAAATTTGGTGTGGGGATGTAATGAGGGGAAGGAATAAATATGATTCTGAAAGAAAATAAAAGAACATGTATATAGGGAGTGGAGAGGTGTGGGTGGGGATATGGGTAAAAATGAGAATTGACTGTGTCATATATTGGTACAAATTCCCCAATGTTATGTGTGATTGTGAGATGTGTGCAAATTGTACCAATAAAGAATGCAATAAAAATGAGGTGCTGGGGATTTAGCTCAGTGATTCTGGAGCCTGCCTCACAAGCACAAGGTCCTGAGCTCAATCTCTAGTACCAAAATAAAATAAAATAATATAATATAAAATAAAATAAAACATTAGCTAGAATCAGTAATCCATAATAGACACTGCCTCACAAGAAGTGACCAGAGAAAAGGGATTAATTATAGAAATGGTCTTGACTTGGTCTAATGGTATACATAGTAACTGACATCCCAAACAGCACTGTATTGCTGTAGCAATAAATTACCAAAAAATCAGTGGCTACTAACAATAGAAGTTTATTTGTTCACAGTTCCCAAGGCTAAATGTCTGAGATTAATATGTGTGCAGGATTGGTTCCTTCAGGCATGTATGAGAGAGAAATCACGTTGTACCTTCCACTTTGGAGTGACTCGGCTTGTAGATGTATCACCCTAGTCTCTGTCTTCACAGTCACATGTCGTCTCCGTTTGTCTGTGTTCTTTTCTTAGGAGAGTCCAGTGTGACTGGACCTGGGGTCTACTCTAATCTGGCATGACCTCATTTTAACTATATCTGCATAGACCCGATTTCCAAATAGATTTGGACCCACAGATGCCAGATCAATATGAATTTGGGGGGGTGCTGTTTAACAGTCCTTTTACCTGTGACCGTGAATAGTGGAGACTACTGAGCCACTTGAAGTTATGTTCTCTTTGAACACTCAGAGACTAACTTGGTTGCTGAGAACTGAGCCCTGGTAGAATTAAGAGCTTTCTGATGAAGCTGGAGAAAAAAGACATGCGTGAGGTCACGGTCTCTATGATCAGGCATGTCTCGCTTCACACAAGAAAATACTTTAGAAAATGGTTCTGAGAATTATTTGCCAATGATTTCGTTCTATGATAGTGGAACACAGGATTTCTTATACAACGGTGTTTAATGAAGCTCTGCTGGAGTTCAGGGGTAAATGATGTGGGAGGAGAGTAAGTTGGCTGCAGCTGGGAGGAGGTAGCCACTGTGAGCCAGCTTCAACTCTGTTTTGGATCTGAGACTGATCGGTGATCCTAAAAGACCAACGCAGCTGATTTTCCTGTGAATGTTTCATTTCCTGTGGGCACTTTTACTGCAAATCCCACACAATGGCTTTTAGTCTCCTGGGTTGACTGAAGAAGTAGGAATACAACAAGAGCTACTAGGCTTTAAATGTGCTGCTGCTGTGAAGACAGGACTGGGAGGAACTGGGTGGCCAAAGCTTAGCAAGTGCTTGCTGCACCTATGCCCTATCCATCCCGCAACCCAGTAGTGGGCCTCTAACTGTTCCTTGTCCTGGGCTCTGGAATGGGGTGTGTGCCTTCTGATTTCTGATTGAGGGTTTTTGGGAATGGTGCTACAGGAGTCAAAACAGAGAACCTTTAAGTTATTTGAGAAATTGCATTCTGAAAGCATTTGCTAAAAGAATTTAAGCAGGAGCAGCAACCCCCCAGAAAATTTTTTAAAAAAAGTATTGGTTTGTGAGCAATATTAATGCCCTTGTCTCATACATACTTTCGCAAAGAAGCCTCAAGGCAGATGGTTCCCTGCTAAGGCGCCTGGGTAGCAGGGAGAGGAAGGATAGGAAGCTGTGCATTGTGTACTGCCTGCTTATCAAGTTTTGCTGTTTCCTGTGTATGGGTGCTAGGTGGTTTCTGGTGACACAAAACCAGCCCCATTCTTGTAATAGAGTTCCTTCTAGTTCCCCTCACCTCTGGAGATCCTTGTCTCCTCTCTTGTCCTTTTATGAGCCAACCAAACTACCATGTGAATTTTATTCACAGGGTTAAGGTGGCTTCTTCGTATCTAAATTTTTCCCTTAATGTTATTTTGCCTGCTTTATTTCCATCAACTTGAAAGCCTTATTATTTACAAAAGGATATTTCTAGTAAGAAGAAGAGCACTAAAATACTAGGAGTCACATTACCTACTGACAGAAATTCTGTCTAGTCAGACAGGGAAGTAGGCATAAAAACACCCTAACAAACCTAGCCGACTTATCTAACTATAAGGATTAATAGTATT
>PVIC010051936.1:0-12329 GCA_004025085.1 Thryonomys swinderianus | reverse complement strand
ACCCAGACCTCCCCACCCCCTTTATACATACTCTTTTATTTTCTTTCTGTATCATATTTATTCCTTCCCCTCATTACTTTCCCACACCAAATTTCCTATGGAAATTTCCCACTCTATAATAGTTGTCATACTTTCTAGAGCTCATTTGCATCTACAGGTGTTCATGTCAAAGAGAAGATCTGGAATTTGCCTGTGAGCTATTGATTTCACTTATTAGTATATCCTCCAGGTGTCTCCATTTACACCTAAATGGATCGATCTTGTCTTTCTTTATGGTAGAGTAATACTCCATTTTATAAAAAAAAAACCCCACATCTTCTTTATCCACTCTCCAGTTGATAGGCATTTGGGTTGTTTTCAAGATTGAGCTATCGCTAACTGAGCTGCTATGAACAAGGGTGTACATCTGTCTTTCCAATGTGATTTTTAAAATTCTTTTGGGTATATTCCTAGCAGGGGGATAGCAGCGTCAAATGGGACCCCTAGTCCTAGTTTTCTGAGAAATCTCCACACATATCTCCACAATGGTTGCACAAGTCTGCAATCCCACCAACAGTGGAGAAGGGTTCCTTTCTCCCCACAGCCACGCCAGCATTTATTGTTGGTTGATTTTTTGATAGCGGCCATTCTTTGTGGAGTGAGATGAAATCTCAGTGTTGTTTTCATTTGCATCTCTCGAATGACCAGTGATGTGGAACATTTCTTCATATGCTTCTTGGCTGCTTTGACTTCTGCCTCTGGGAAGTGTCTGTTCATTTCAGATGCTCATTTTTGAATTGGGTCTTTCAACTTGGGGAGGCTGATCTGTTTGAGTTCTTTATATATTGTAGATGATAGCCCTTTGTCGACAAACAGCTAGTAAATATTTTTTTCCTATGTTGTTCGTTGTCTTCTAGCAGTGCCAGTGACTTCTTTTGCTGTGCAGAAGCTTTTCAGTAGGATGAGATCCCATTTGTTGATTCTTTCTGCTAGTTCTTGTGCTCTAGAGTTTTTATTGATAGAGTCTCTGCCTAAGCCAGTGTCTCCAAGAGTTTTACCTAGCCTGTTTTCCAGCAGGCTTATTGTTTCTGTTTTAATGTTTAAGTCTTGTATGCATTGTGAGTTTAGTTTTGTGCATGGTGAAAGAGATAGGTCTAGCTTTAGCTTTTGGCAGGTTAAAGCTCAGTTTTTCCAGCATCATTTGTTAAAGAGGCTGTCTTTCTTCCATTGGGGATGTTTGTCTCCTTTGTCAAAGATAAGGTGGCTTAGTGTATCCGGAGTTGTTTCTGGGTCTTCTAATCTATTCCACTGGTCCTCGGGTCTGTTACTTTGCCAGTACCATGAAGTTTTTATCACAGTGACAGCCCTGATATTTTAAACAGGGAAATAGTTATGATTTTCTTTTAAATGGATTTCTCTAGATCTTTTTTATCCTGCCCAACCCAAGATCTATGTTCTCATGTTAATAAACTTACATGGGAGAAGATCTGGAAATTCTGCTATGGAATGGCACAAGATGGTAAGTATGTTAGCATGCTTCATCTTGCATAGTCATTACCTCTGGGCTTAAAGCATTACCTTTTCTGCTAATATGTAAAAAAAACCCATAAAGACTTAAGGGTGTTGTTTCCTTTTGTAGGATTAAACATCATAATAAAGAGCCAAAGCCTTATTCTTCACGGTCCTCTAAGAGCAGATATTTCTTTAATTCCCCTTGGGCTAAGGGAGTGTGGATCAGATCAAATACTTGGTTCCATGTTAATTCTTTTCACCTGAGAACAGGAAAACATTTTTCCCAGTACAGATTCATTTCCACCACATTTATTGGAAGTAATATTGACCCCATTTTGCTGATGAGAAAACTGGGGCAGTGAAAATGTAAGTGACAAATTCAGAGTATGTGGTCTGGCAGGGAGAGCCCGATTCTCTCTTTGTGTGAGATGCTTCTGAGATTATGGATGGAGATAGGTTTTATTGTATTTTGTTTTATTTATTTTATTTAGAAACTGCAGACGAGAGAGTATTGAAAAACACCTAATGAGAAATCTTACTTAACAGTTGAATGATGCATATTGTTAAGATTTAGAAATATCTTCCACCTGAAACAATTCAAGATGCTGAGAAGCTTTAGAGCTATTAACAAACAACAAAATATGAAATGAAAAATATTCATAGGAATTTTTAAAAATAGAGCTGCTTTGTTATAAATGCTCAATATGAAAAAGATACCATCTTTAGGTTCTTTGAAATACACATCTTCATTACTACTTCTCTGTAGTGAAAATGTATTTGGATGCTTTTGATACATTCTGCGTATATCTATTTCTCCATCAGTATGTTTTTAGGGTGATCTTTGTCATTTGGTCCTTTCATTTGGACAAGGAAGACTTGTGTATGAACAAAATCCAAAATATGTCGAATATGATGAGCTGTTTCACATCAACTTAAGTAAGCTTTCCAACAATAAGACATTAATAATCTGTGCGTGATGTGAAGCAACCTTAATTATTGATTAATAGCTTTTTGATGCAAACAGTGATAACAATGAATGTACATGTTAGTTGTTATGTAGAAAGATAGGAAGATCATGATGCAAATAAAAATTACCCTATAATTAATAAACAGGAACGACCAAAAGTTAAATGTGTCTCTAGCACTAAAGCCAACCATGATATAAAATTTTTAAGTATTTTTAATTCTACTGAGAAATTAGCCACTCAAGAGATAAGTAAAATAAAAAGGTGATTGTTTTTAAAGGATATACTTTTAAAATCTTGCCCAACAAAATGATGAAAATAAGTAGATTTTCATATATCCTGGGATGAAAATAAAAACATTACTCTGGATTTAAGAGTGCAGTTCACCACAGAAATGTTATATGTTCCTTCTCTTAGATTTCTCCTCATCTGAGAATCTGAGTTAAAGTTCCAAATGTGTCTCCTACAAGCTATTTGTGTTTTTTTGCTCCAAGAACAGTAAGCAGAAGAGCTAGTATAGCCTGGATGACCATCAGCAGCACAATGTGGGGTGAGATCCAAACAAATGCTGGGGATTAGTAAGAATTTAAGAATGTTGATGGAATTTTTCAAATTCACCAAGAAGGAAAAGCATTCATAATACAACCATTGGGATAATGTACAGAACTGTGAACCTTTCAGTAATTGTCACTGCAAGATTATACTTTCTCTTTCATTTACTCTGTAAAGTTCCACATGGTCCAGAGGAATTCAGTACACAACAACTGATAAATTGAGGATTACACATTGGCAGTGACATGTACTTTGTTTTTTGTAAGGCAGTGTTTCTCAAAGTGTAGTCCCTGGACCAACAGTATCAACATGTGGGAACTAATTAGAAATGCATTTCCCCAGGCTCCATGCAGACTTACTGAGTCAGCAACTCTGGATATAAGGCCCAGAAATTTTCCTTTTTACACACTTTCCAGATGATTCCAGCCAAACAGGACTCATGGGGTAACTTGACCTAGAGGAGAATCACATTGAATGGGATCTTTTTTATAGAGTTTATGTCTGGGGTAAATTGTCTATATTTTTGGACTTAAGCAGGGTCTAAGAACCAGGTATGTTAGCTCTCGAAGGCTTTTAAAACAAATACAAATGTGCATGGGTTATCTCATCTTGAGAGCCTGCCTCATTGTACTCTCTGGGCTTAAGTGGTGAAGAGGTAGGAGCAGTCCTAGCCAGCTCCTCAGATTGTCTTTTGGAAAGACAATACACACACACAGGATCCACAGCAATTTTTTTTCTCATTGAGACAACAATGGAAATACTACAACATGAATTCTTCACAGTACTCTTTTTAGCTTCTTCTGAAATGAGGATGAAAAACTGAGGCAAGTGTGGCTTAGATAGGAGTGATTAGCAAGGTAGATTTTACACATAGTTTGAAGACCACTGACCCTTCAGGTATTAGTTATCAAATGCAGTGTGAAATCTAAGTTTTCTAGAAACAGACCTTGTGAAATAAATTTAAAATTACCCGCAAAATTCATCAGTATGTATTGCATCTACTTGTCCACCAGAGTTTTCTCAGTATATCTTTGTCACTGGTGCAGGAAGATTCAGAAAACAATGGTTCTTATGATGGCACCAGGGTGCTGTGAGCAGCAGTGTGGGACAGCATCTGGAGTCTCTCTAGTGCCGGGCATTGGCCTGCACAGGGAAGACCCAATGATGCCTGTAGAAGACACCATGGGCAGAGCATGGGAGACACTGGGGACCTGGGGAGATGTGACCATTAGGTGCATTTTGCTTTGTGGTAGCTCAAACTCTACAGAAAGAAAATAGGCACTACCACTAAAAAACCACTATGGGATAAAATGACTGTTAAAATTGGCTTGTTGTGGTCCCCTCTGTGTGGGATTTTGTGAGTGGGTCTGGATGAGACTAGGGTGGGCTTCACATTTTTCTGCAGACTTACAGTTTACATTGCATTACAATGACCTGTTTGTCTTCAGCCGTTAGTTAGGTCACAGACTGGTACAGTTGGAGCCTACCCTGTTAAGAACTGGGTTGCACAGCAGGAAGCGAGCAGCAGGTAAATCAGCAAAGCTTTAGCTACATTTATAGCCACTCCCCAGGGTTAGGTTACCACGTGAACTCTGCCTCCTGTCAGATCAATGACATTAGATTTTCATAGGATCGGAACTCTACTATGAACTGCACATGTGAGGGATTCAGGTGGCAAACTCCTTACAAAAATCAAATGTAATAATAAGAAGAAAAAAGGACATAGTCCATGTAATAGTTTCAAATCATCCTGAAACCATCCCTCAAGCCCACCCCTTACCTGATTCCACAAAACCAGTACCACTGATCTAATAAACTAATAAACTCCCAGAGCACGAGGGTTGGCTTTGTCCTCTGTTTCCCTGGCTTTTCTCACTTACTGTCCTGGTATCTAGAATGTCTGGTACAGGTCAGCAACCAATAAACAGTTTGGAATGAATGAATAAACAGTTGCAGGCTGCCTGTGTCTGACCATTAAAATTTGACGGGCACATGTCAGACAGGAGATGCCTGTAGTTTATCACAAAACAGGCTGGCTCTAGGTTTCAGATCAAGCCATGAAGGAAAGGACATATACATACTGCTCACTCTTCGGAAGACAAAACCCAATTATACAAATCCTATCATTCTTCCCACTTTCAGAAGCCATTCTGGAAGTCTTTTTTGGTGAGTGTCTTTAGTTGTGCCATCATGGTCCTTAACGTCCTGAGTTGATTCAAAACAGTATTTCATGGTCACTTTGACTTTGGGGAAAAGCCAAAGGTCTCACAGTGCTGGATCAAGGAGAATAATCTGGATGGGGCCACACTGTATGAAAATGCCTTAAGAACCTTTCTATTGGACTCACTTGGCACTAAAATTTACCATATATGTATGACCATACCATATATGTATTTTTTTTTACCAGATTTATAAAGACATTCACAAAAGAGGACTTTCAGAACTGTTTCAGAAACTGGCAAGAACAATGGACCAGTACATTCAAAGCAAGGGAGACTATTTTGAGAGGAAGTTGATGGCAATGTGTCTTTTACTGTAATAATTTTTGAAAATTTAAACACTGTAGTTTTTTGATCAGCCTTGTACCACTTGTTAGTCTTCTATGTATATGTCACAGGTTCTCTTAGCAATCATCAGGCTTTAAGACGTTATGTTACATTATAAACAAGTGGCCCAAGAAAGAATTACTCATTAACATTAAAGGGGAATGACTTGAATAGTGCAGACAATTGAGTGTCTTCAAAAGTATCTGTAAGTCACGCCTATGGTCACGTGCATCTGCTGAGAAGAGTGTAAGAATCTTTGACTGTCTGATCACTTGTCAATAGCCCTTCAATGTCCTAGGTGACTAAACCAGAGGAAACAACACTGAAGCAAGGATTTTAGATGAGTAACAGGAAACACTCCTTCACCATTAGCTGAGAAAACACAGGTGAGTATTGAGAGAGTCATTGCCCATCATCTGTGAATATTATAAAGAGAAATGATGGCATTGATTCTGAAGCTTTTTTTTTTTAATCTTTCCAGCCTGGAGGCGGGATGTAGGCATACTCCACCTGGAGTCTAGACAGTTTCTCAAGACCTTTCCCATCACTGTGTGATTCATTGTATGGCTTGTTGTCCCTTGTCTCCTAACTCAGACGTGCTTGCATTTGGGGGCTTTTTCTTCCTTCTTTCTCAATCCTGGCTGTGTCGTTGGCCTTCATGGTTCTTTCTCATTGTTAGCCCTTTTAAGAAAGGATTATGGATGTCTTTCTCTTTGGCACCTGCTTTGGGGAAAGATGGCACTTGGACTCACTGTGCCCTGGCACCAGTCACATGGAGGGAGCTTGTGAAAGGCACTTCAAAGCACTTGCTCAGCCTGGGCTGGAGGGCAATGCTGGCTCCGCTTTGGCAGGTATGGCCCAGAGGGGCTGGGCAGCTCAGGAGACAACCTGAGTATTTACCAGCTAGGGAGTAGTGGGGGCCACACCCTGGGTGGTGGCCTCCCCAGATAGGGCTATCTACTAGGTGACAAAATCAAGTCTAGTCCATCCAGCAGAGGCATGGAGAGTGGCTTCGGTTGTTTGTGAGCAACTGTGAGTGGGAATCGTAGGAGGCCTTGAGCAACCAGATGCTGGCTTTCAGTGTTCCTCGTTCTAGCTTTGCTCTTGCTATCCCTCCGCCACAGAATCCAATCTGCCCTGCTTCTGTGGGCTTTGGAGGCCACTTTCCTCGCCATTGCTTTGGCTTTTGCACTGCCACTCCTGTGTCCTGACATTTTTCGACCCTTCTCACCTCCTTCCTCACCTCCCCGTTCTCTCCAGCTTGCATCCCCTCTCCAAGTGAATTATTTTGAGGGTGGGGGTTCTGAGTCATTGTCTTTTGAATTCCTTAATATCTCAAGTACCTACTAAATTTGATTATGAGATTACAGTGCTGTCCTAACACCAGCTCGCACTTTCTCACCTTTTCTGTCTGAAATACACCACAGGTATAGTTGGCCACCGTCCTGGAGCCCAGGTCCTACCTTTGGGTCCTGGGGCAAGTCCCGCTAACCTCTTTCAATCTGGCTTCTGAACACAAAACAAGAATCGTTTTTCAGTTTCCTATTTCAGTTTCCTATTATTATCAGACTTAAAGGAGAGAATGTGGGTAAGATTTTTTATAAAATAAAAAGTACTCCATATTTGGAAGACTCCTTATGTTAAAATAATTTATGGTAGGGGCTGGACATTTAGCTCAGTGGTTCCAGTGCCTGCCTCACAAGCGCAAGGTCCTGAGTTCGATGCCAGTAACCACATACAATGCTGAGCCTGGTGACTCATGCCCACCAGCAATCAATACCACATTGCTGAGTTCGAGGCTTGCCTAGACTACATAGTGAGCTCAGAGCCAGCCTGAATTACAAAGCGAGACCCAGTCTCAAAAAAAGAAATATGGTAATGATTGATGATGAGATAATATTTTTCTCAGATAAGCTGCATATTTGCCCTGAGCAAGCACATCATTTACAAAGCTTGGTTCTGTTCACTGAAGTGTTACCACAGTCCCTGTCATACAAGGTGTGATCAAAAAATATACTGAAGGTTGAAACTCTAAAACATGTGTCACAATAAGAAAGATTTACCCTAATTTACCTTAAAATATCCCCCCTTGCTTGAACACATTTAGTCTCTTATTCTTTCCACTTTCAGAAGCATTTTGCAAGTTTCTTTCATGAGTGTCTTTACAAAGTGTGACAAAAGATACAGCGAATACTTCTGCCATGACATCCAACTGAGAAATAGGTTTATAAAAACATTACAGGACCGGAGAATTAGCTCAGTGGTCCCAGCACCTGCCTAGCAAGCACAGATCCTGAGTTTGATCCTGTTAACTATATACAACAATACCAGGCATGATGACTTACGCCCACCAGCAATCAGTACCACATATGACAATGCTGGGCATGGAGGCTCACGCCTGTCATCCCAGCATTTGGGAGTCAGAGGCAGGAGGATTGGTGAGTTCAAGGTTTGCCTGGGCTACACAGTGAACTCAGGGCCAGCCTGAACTACAAAATGAGACCCTCAAAAAAAAAAAAAAACCAAAAAACAAAATCAAAAACAAAAAAACCCCACATTACATTAAGTCTTCATGCATTTTATTTACCAGGTCTGGCACATGTAACTACTTCTGGCTCTTACCAAAAGTCAAAATAATTCTGAGAGGTGAAACTCTCAAGTCATTTTGGGCCATCAAGGGAGTCTTGAGACCACAACTAAACACACTTATGAAAGGACACTTCCAGAACTGCTTCAGAAAGTGGCAAGAATGACGCAGTAAGTGTGTTTGAAGCAAGGAGGATGATTTTGAGGAAGACTGGTGGCAATATACCTTTTACTGCAATAAACTTTTTCAAACATTTAAATATTCACAGTAATTTTATACCACATCATGTCTGTCTACAATTTCATACACATTGTGGAAGTTTTTAAGAGGCACAGAAATGGTTTCTGAGAAATGATATGTTCAGAATTAGCTACTCTGCACTCTGAAGAACTATTTGCGCAAAGTTTAGGGGATGTCCTCCAGACTTTGGAACTTCCAATAAAATTAAAAAAGAATACATATTGGGAGAACTACATTCAGAGGTCAGTTTTTTACTTTTAATTTCTGTTTAACAACTCTTGAATGATATTTGGAAATTGTATATAGTAGCATAGAAACCTATGTAACACCCCCCCAAAAAATCAGATTTTAAAGCTTTACTTTTGTGAGGTTTATGAAAAACATGAGTTCTTTCCCATCTCCATGGAGCTCCTCTGCCCTTGGTTATGGATCAGGAACTGGGAACCACTGTCTAAAGTCAGTCCTCTGGCTCTAATATTACTTTTCACTGAGTGGGTGTGAGTCTTTACTGATGACTCTGAACCTCTCTAGGATCCCTTTCCACTTTTGCAAAATGAGCATTGGTTTAGAATGTATGCCTCCAAATATGGTATCCTGTAGCCACATGTGGCCATTTAGAGTTAAATTAAATTAAATTTTAATTTTTAATCCCTTACTTATACTAGCCATTTCTCAAATGATTTGAACAACTGTATTGGATGACACAAATTTAGACCATGTCTAAGATGGCAGAAAGTTATATAGGATATCCTGGACTCTATTATTTCTAATTTTCTTAGTTTTAAAATTCTAGAAGGTTTGTGGATACATATAGGACTTCCTTAACTTCTGCAATATTGTGGCTCAACTCATATAAAGTTCTTAAACTGTAATTCATTTGTCTCCAAAATCTTCATGGTGATAATAATGGTTCTTAGCCAACTATGACAAATGGCATAGATATTGATTGTTGCCTAAAAATACTGCTTTTGTTAAACACAAACTATAGGTTAGTTAAAGCAAAGTCTTGCTTTCAACCAACTACATGTCTCCTTTCTTTAAAAAAATTGAATTCTTTATTGGTACAATTTATATACATCTCAAAATCATGTATAACATTGGGGAATTTGTACCAGTATATGACACAAGTTAATTCTCATTTTTACCCATATCCCTACCCACCCACACCTCCCCACCCCCTTTATACATGCTTTTTTATTTTCTTTCTGTATCATATTTATTCCTTCCCCTCATCACATTCCCACATGAAATTTCCTATAGAAATTTTCCACTCTATAAAAGCTGTCATACTTTCTAGAGCTCATTTGCATCTACAGGTGTTCATGCCAAAGAGAAGATCTGGAAATTGTCTATCTGTGATGTATTGATTTCACTTATTAGTATATCCTCCAGATGTCTCCATTTGCACCTAAATGGATTGATCTTGTCAGTCTTTATGGCAGAGTAATACTCCATTTTATAAACAAACCACATCTTCTTTATCCACTCTCCATTTGATGGATATTTGGGTTGTTTCCAAGATTGAGCTATCACGAGCTGAGCTGCTATGAACAAGGGTGTACATCTGTTTTTCCAATGTGATTTTTAAAATTCTTTTGGGTATATTCCTAGCAGGGGGATAGCAGCGTCAAATGGGACACCTACTCCTAGTTTTCTGAGAAATCTCCACACATATCTCCACAATGGTTGCACAAGTCTGCAATCCCACCAAGAGTGGAGAAGGGTTCCTTTTTCCCCACAGCCACGCCAACATTTATTGTTGGTTGATTTTGTGATCGCGGCCATTCTTTGTGGAGTGAGATGAAATCTCAGTGTTGTTTTCATTTGCATCTCTCGAATGACCAGTGATGTGGAACATTTCTTCATGTTTCTTGGCTGCTTTGACTTCTGCCAAGAAGTGTCTGTTCATTTCAGTTGCCCATTTTTGAATTGGGTCTTTCAACTTGGGGAGGCTGATCTGTTTGAGTTCTTCATATATTGTAGATAATAGCCCTTTGTCTGATACACAGCTAGTAAAGATTTTTTCCTATGTTGTTGGTTGTCTTTTAGCAGTACCAGCGACTTCTTTTGCTGTGCAGAAGCTTTTCAGTAGGATGAGATCCCATTTGTTGATTCTTTCTGCTAGTTCTTGTGCTTTAGAGGTTTTATTGATAGAGTCTCTGCCTAAGCCAATGTCTCCAAGAGTTTTACCTAGCCTGTTTACCAGCAGGCTTATTGTTTCTGTTTTAATGTTTAAATCTCATATCCACTGTGAGTTTAGTTTCATGCATGGTGAAAGAGATAGGTCTAGCTTTAGCTTTTGGCAGGATAAAGCCCAGTATTTCCAGCAACATTTGTTAAAGAGGCTGTCTTTCTTCCATTGGGGATGTTTGTCTCCTTTGTCAAAGATAAGGTGGCTTAGTGTATCTGGAGTTGTTTCTGGGTCTTCTAATCTCTTCCAGTGGTCCTCGAGTCTGTTACTTTGCCAGTACCATGCAGTTTTTATCACAGTGGCTTTATAGCAGAGTTTTAAATTGGGGATTGTAATATCCCCTGCCATGTCGTGGTTGCTTAGAATTGCTTTTGCTATTCTAGATGTCTTGTGTTTCCAGGTGAATTTTTGTATTATTTTCTCTAGCTCTGTGAAGCATACCATTAGAATTTCAATTGGAATTGCATTGAATATATATAGTAGTTGTGGGTGTATAGCCATTTTGATGATGTTGGTTCTCCCTACCCAGAAAAAAGGGATATCTTTCCACTTTCTGGTTTCCTTTTCTATCTCAGTTTTCAGAGTCCTATAGTTTTCAGAGTAGAGGTCTCTCACTTCCTTTGCTAGGTTGATTCCTAGATATTTCATTTTTCTGGGTGCTACTGTGAAAGGGATTGACTCCCCAATTTCTCTTTCAGTGAGTCTGTTGTTTGTGTAGACAAAGGCAGTTTATTTTTGAGCATTGACCCTGTATCCAGCAACACTACCAAATTTGGTAATTAAGTCTAGCAGTCTTTTGGTTGAGTTTTTAGGATCCTCTAGATAGAGTATCATATCATCAGCAAATAATGACAGTTTAACTTCTTCCTTTCCTATCTTTATTCCTTTTATATCTCTGTCCTGCTTGATTGCTATGGCTAATGTTTCCAGTACTATATTGAACAAGAGTGGTGACAATGGGCATCCTTGTCTCATTCCTGACCTTAGTGTAAAAGGTTTCAGTTTTTGCCCATTGAGTATGATGCTGGCTGTTGGTTTCTCATAAATAGCTTGTATTAAATTGAGATAAAGTCCACCAATTCCAATTCTCTGTAGGGTTTTGATCATAAATAGGTGTTGGATTTTGTCAAATGCTTTTTATGCATCTATTGAGATAATCATATGGTTTTTGTCCTTGAGTCTGTTAATATAGTGTATTACATTAATTGATTTACGTATGTTGAACCAGCCTTGCATCCCTGGGATAAATCCGACTTGGTCAGGGTGTATGATTTTCTTGATAACTCTCTGTATTCTGTTTGCAAGTATTTTATTGAGAATTTTTGCGTCAATGTTCATTAGAGAGATTGGCCTGTAGTTTTCTTTTTTGGTGGGATCTTTCCCTGCCTTTGGAATCAAGGTGATGGTTGCTTCAAGGAATGATTTGGGGAGCACTGCTTCCCTTTCAATTTCATTAAAGAGCTTGAGAAGTAGTGGTATTAACTCTTCTTTAAAAGTTTTGTAGAATTCAGCAGTGAAGCCATCAGGACCTGGGCTTTTCTTTGTTGGTAGGTTTTTAATTACATTTTCAATTTCCCAGATTGATATTGGGTTGTTTAACATTTTTATATCCTCTTCATTCAGCTTTGGAAGTTCATATGAGTCTAGGAATCTATCCATTTCTTCTAGATTTTCCATCTTCTTGGAGTATAGATTTTCAAAATATGTGTTTATGATCCTTTGGACTTCTTCTGGGTCTGTGCTGATTTCCCCATTTT
>PVIC010051935.1:0-12329 GCA_004025085.1 Thryonomys swinderianus | reverse complement strand
TGTATCATATTTATTCCTTCCCCTCATCATATTCCCACACCAAGTTTCCTATAGAAATATTCCACTCTATAAAAGCTGTCCTACTTTCTAGAACTCATTTGCATCTACAGGTGTTCATGCCAAAGAGAAGATCCGGAAATTGTCTATCTGTGATCTATTGATTTCACTTATTAGTATATCCTCCAGATGTCTCCATTTGACCCTGCTATACCCCTGCTAGGAATATCATAGCTGTTTTGAAAGTTCTGTCAGCTCATCCTAACATCCTTTTCATCTCAGTATTGGTGGCTGTTGTTTTTCACACTCAGTTTGGGGTTATCCCATTTCTTTGTATGAATGACTTATTATCAAAACTTGGGAATTTTCATATCACTTGAAGAGATACCAAATCTCACTTGAATTTTCTGTTTCAGCTGTCTTTTCTTCAACAACTCTCTAGAATGGGAAGGAAACTCTAATTACTGTCAGGTGGAAACACAAGTCTGGGTTCTTCATTAGCTCTCAGTAGGCACCTGAAATTGAAGACCTCTTGTTATTGAGGGAAGTTCTGGCTCCTTACAATGGTTGTGTCAGTCAGTGCTTACTAGGGAAGCAGATCTAATGTAATATAGAAATATGGAAGAATGTACAAGATTGGCTGACAATGGCCACCCACAGAGTGAGATGTGGAAGAGTCCCAAGGATTGTTTGAGTGCTGAAGAGCTGAAGGATTCAGTCAAAGGCCCGGAACTCATTGTAATCTCCTGTGTGAGCCCGTATCAGGAGGCCAAATGGTCTGCATTGAAAGGCTGTAGGTCTGTGCTGAAGAGTCTGCACCGGAAGGCTGAAAACAATCTCCGAGGTGAAAACAAAGATCTCCACCAAAGAAACAGAAGCAATCTTTCCTTTTTCACTTCCCCTTTATACCATTCAGGGTAGGTCTCCTGCCTTCAGTAAATCCCCTCAGCCAATTGACCTTTGCTGGTGTTGGTGGGGAAATCACATTTTTTTTCTCATGGTGTTTTGCTGGAATAAAACAGTTATTGCTTAAAAGTTTTCTGTTTTGATAGCTTTCCCATTTCCAGATTCACTAGCCAAAGGGAGAGGACTTAGGTGTTTAGACTTTTCTGCTGCATCTATGAGTGCTTCCTGGGCTACCAGCTTTTTCAGCTTCAAATTTTGGGATATGTGGAGCAAAAAAGAAAATACAGGTAAATCATCATATGTCATTCCTTGGGTCCCAAAATCCTGAGCTGTTTTTGCTACATTTTCTCTGTTTTACACAGAACTCGCGCATTTGTTATATCTAGACTTTTTAGGTTGTACTTAGTTGGAGGAATAAGGAAAAGTATATGTACTACATCATCTGAGCACAAGTATCCTGTTTAAACCTTTTCACTATCTCCATGTTACTCATCTATGTCTGCCTATCTATGTACCTACCTACTCACTAAATAAAGAAGCTACTTTAAAGTTTTTCTATTTATCTTTCTTTGTGAAGAAATTAGGAAGCACTGTATTTATTTTAAAGCTATTCTCAAATCATTAAAACAGATGCTCAACATAACCTTATTTACAATAATGGTGTTCCTATAATTAAATTTATTGTCTAACATAAACTAATATTTCTCCTCTACATTCTATGATACTTTAAGATGTGGTTAGGTGAAGAACAGACTAGTTCATATTAAATAGTATCTAAAACATTATGAACATATTCAGTTAGTATCTGAAGCCCTAATTTTGAAGATATGGTGTAAAAAATGCAATGAAAACAATTTCTACCTTCCACTAGATTGCACTGTTTATGTGTACAAAATTTTGTTCTAAAACAATAAAATTTATTTAACTAGAAAAAAGGGAACAATAACATGTCTAGTACTTGTTACTGGACAAATAGTTCAAATACTAGACTGTCTTTGTCTAAACTGGACAACCAGCAACTATAGGCCTTCACCAGGGAGTACTATATACACTGGATAAGACCAAGTGATCTTGAAATTTTGCAGAAAGTTAATTTCAATAAGCATTTATTGTGCAAAGAGAGGAAGAGAGGACATCTAGACCAGTATGCAGCAGGTTGCTAAAATCTGACCGTAGGCAATAGATACAGATAATTGGCACTAGGAACTGGCTTCCCCCAAAGCAATAGCATGTACATATGTATCAGGAAACGAATAGAGGAGATTAAAATTCAAGCAGGGGCAGTTTGAGACAGGGCTGGCAGGACTTCAGGTGCAGAGTAATGAGGATTTTTAGATTATTAGATCAAGTATACAGGAATAAAGAAGCAAAGTGAACACCAAGTTAAAATAAATAAGGCAAGAATACAGTGATCAAAATAGGAGCATACAGGGCCGGAGGGTTAGCTCAGTGGTTCCGGTGCCTGCCTCGCAAGTGTAAGGACCTGAGTTCGATCCCCGGTTACCACATATAATGCTGGGCGTGGTGGCTCACGCCTGTAATCCCAGCACTCGGGAGGCAAAGACAGGAGGATTGCTGAGTTCCCGGTGGCTTGCCTGGGCACCATAGTGAGCTCAGGGCCAGCCTGAACTACAAAAGCAAGACCCTGTCTTCAAAAAGGAAAAAAAAAAATAGGAGCATACAGAAGTCAAACTCCTTCTTCTACGCAGAGCACCTTATATAATCTTGTATACCAGCTCTACTGTGATTTGGTTTTAAAAACGGAGAGGTTTCTACACTGACTTTATCTCTAGAACTTCTTTATGCTTCATTTCATTTACCATACTATCCTTCGATTTTTGTGGTTATTGTTTGTATCAACTTTGTTTTGTTTTGTTTTGTTCTTACTCTGAATTCAGGATTTAGCTCTTCCATTCTATTTACCCTATGAAATGTTGCCCTTGCAACTGTACCTGCTGTCCTGGCTTTGGTTCTCAGAATCCTCCAGATGTGCAAAGCCCAATGGGTTCTGTAGCTTCTCACACCACTGTAGCCACAGGAGATCTGTGCTCTGTTACGGTTCCATTGCAGTTGCCTAGTTGATCTTACACTTTGTCCAGCTCTCATCAGACTTTGAGAGGGATGCAATACCGATGAACACCTTAGTTGGTTTGGCAGAGATACCAGGTCTACTAATTTAGGGTTCCTTAAGTCTGTTTGACTAGGAGTGCTGACTTAGACGGTGCTGTCTGAATATTGGGTCTAAATTATCTAGGCTTGTGAGTCATTTTACTTACATCCTATAATCTTTAAAACTCAATATTCAATTTAAGTAAACTTTCCTTGAAAGTAATAATTGTTGAATCCTTCCAGCACATTTCTGCAATACTCTAATTCTTTAAAAACTACACATGACAGGGCCGGAGGGTTAGCTCAGTGGTTCCGGCGCCTGCCTTGCAAGAGTAAGGACCTGAGTTCGATCCCCGGTTACCACATATAATGCTGGGCGTGGAGACATGCTCACTAACAATCAACACCGCATACCACAATGCCGGACGTGGTGGCTCACGCCTGTAATCCCAGCACTCGGGAGGCAGGGACAGGAGGATTGCTGAGTTTGTGGCGGCTTGCCTGGGCACCATAGTGAGCTCAGGGCCAGCCTGAACTACAAAGCAAGACCCTATCTCCAAAAAGCAAAAATAAATAAATAAATAAATAAATAAAAACTACACATGACAATTATCAGATTCTTAACGAAGAGCTATAAAACATTTCTCATAGGATGTCCAAGGCAGGTAGGAGATTACATATAACCTTTGTTTTGATATATTCAGACACCAGTAGAAAATACTTAGCAAATAGGAAAAGTCAGCAAAAATAGAGGGAAGCATGTTTACTAGAAGTGTTGACTGAGCAACATTAAAGTCTAAGAATTTGTGGATCAGTGAAATGTAAATAAATGTAAACGTAAATGTATTCCACTATGTAAAAAAGCCACATCTTCATTCATTCTGCAGTTGATGGGCATTTGGCATGTTTCCAAGATTCACTTATTACAAACTGCCACTATAAACATGGGGGTGCATATATGACTGTGCTGTGATGCTTTTAATTCTTTTGGGGAGAAACCAAGAAGTGAAATAGCTGGGTAGAATGGAGCTTCTTGTTTTTGTCTTCTTCATCTAATTGAGTTTACTGGTACATTTTATTTATTTATGTATTTGTTTGTTTGTTTGTTTATTTAGATACTAGGGATCAAACTCAGAACCTTGCACTTGCAAGGCAGACACTGGAACCACTGAGCTAAATCCCTAACCCTAATACCTTTTAAGTATACATTATGATCACATTCATAATTGAGAATGTGTAACATATATATGATATAACTTGATTCTTACTTTTTCCTGTTTCCTGCCCTCCCTTCAGCCCCCATTTCCTTCATATACATAAGATTTGCATTTTTTTTGAGACAGGGTCTCATGTTGTAGTTCAGGCTGGCCCTGAGCTCACTATGTGGCTCAGGCAAGCCTCAAACTCAGCAATTCTCCTGCCTCTGCCTCCTGAGTGCTGGGATTACACCATGCCTGGCATTGTGGTATGTGATACTGATCACTGGTGGGCATGAGTCATGACGCTTGATATTGTATGTGGTTAACAGATTGAACCAGGGACCTTGCGCTTGCTAGGCAGGCACCAGAACCACTGAGCTAAATCTCCGGCTCTTTGTTTCCATTTCTTCCTTTTTACCTTCATATGTTTTCTTTCCCTTCTTTGCTTTCCCCTGCCCCTTCCTAGTTCTCTCTCCCCTTTGAAGATTTTTTAAATTATTTATTTATTGCAGTATCAGGGATCAAACTTGGGCCCTTGTGCTTCCAAGCCAGGCACAGTACCACTTGGGCCCAATCCCCAGTCCTGAAGATTGTTTTTCTAGTTTCGCAATATTTATCATACATTTATTACCACATTTACGCTTTCAGTTTCTCAGTAGAGAAATGAACCCCACACTGAATTCCACAGTGTTTGCACCCACTCTATGGTGGAGACTCCCAGCAACAGTGGAGAAGGGTTCCTTTTTCCCTACAGCCCTTCCAGGATTTTCTATTGGCTGATTTAATGATAATACCATTCTTTCTAGAGTGAGATGGTATCTCACCACTGTTTTAATTTCTATCTCTCTAATAACCAGTGATTTTGAACAGTATTTACAACTTCATCTGGGAACTGTTAATTGGGAGGTCTTATTTTTTGAGTTATTTAAATATTCTAGATACTAGTCCTCTGAGGAATAGCTGGTAAACATTTTTCCCATTCCGTGGGTTGTCTTTGTACTCTCCTGGTGCTTTCTTTGCTGAGCAAAGGCTTTTTAATATGATGAGATCCCATTTGTTGATTCTTTATAACATTTTCTGTGCAATTGGGCTTTGTTCATATGTTTTTTACTTACACTTATATCTTCAAGAGTTTCACCTATTTTACCTTTTGCATATTAAGTGCTTTTCTTTAACAACTTTTAATGTTTTGCTCTTACGTTTAATTTCTGGAATCTTGACTATTATGTGTTTTTGTATAGTTTTTTTTTTTAACATGGGTATTTAAAGTTCTATATGCCTCACTTACCTGTTTGTCAGATTCTTTTTCTCTGCTTGGAAAGTTTTCTGCCATTGCTTCTGTGAACATATTTTCTATGTGATTTGTACTAACTCCTGCTTTTTTTTAAAAAAATTAACTCTGATCAATTTTATATTATTCTTCTTTGCATCACCTAGCAGCCACTGGATTGATTTTTTGAGATCCTTTGCTATTTTAAAGAAATCTTTCTTTACATGGCTGGTCATGGTAATCCCATCTTTTATACCTGATATTCTGCCCTCACACTGGCTTTTTTTTTCTTAGTACTGGTACCCAAACTTGGTGCAGTGCCACTGAGCTAAATCCCTGGCCCTAGATTGGCTTTTTCTGCTGCATATACTTTCAGTGGAATTTTTAATGTTCTCAATAATTGTTTGAATCTGTTTGAATACTTTTCCTATGTTGGACATTTAGGGCTTCCATCATTTTCCTAAGGTTCTCAATTTTTCTTAACTGCATCTTCTCTAGAATTACTAACCATATCTTTCATTATGCTTACCATCTCTGTAGTTATCTGAGAAACTATTTCTGTTTTTTCTTTCCTAGAGCCTCATTTATCTGCTTTGTTATTTCTACTCTTACTACTTCAGGTAGTCTAAGTGAGTAAGTTTCAAATTGTTTTATCTCATTGACCCATGGGTTTGCCTTTGGTGAGCTAAAAGTTTGGGGTTGCATCTTGCTTAACTCTTTTCTCATTTCCTTTTTCTTTTTGTTTAATTCCTGGGTTAGTTTTTGTAGCTTTACTGCTTGTATTTATAAAACTTAGGAAATGACTAAGTCTCAGAGATGTCTTCCAGGTGTAGCTGGCTTTTTGGTTTTTGAGTGTGTTACAAGATCCTAGCCTTCAGTTTATTGGTAATGAGAAAGTGCTGCCTATTTGGCCTAGTTCCTGGTTCTTTGCCACTGGTTTATAGTATTGTTTGTAATCTTTAGGCAATCCAGTCTTGCCATACCAGGAATAATACCCTAATCAGAACAGCTAGATCACCTTGGCTAAAGTAGTACAATTAGCAACAACAATAGCATAAAAATACAACCTAGAAAATGACAAACTGTGATAATTAATTGCCCACCATTAAGTGTATGAACTAGATTTTTTGATTATATAACAAAATCTAAATCAAGCCAGAAAATTATGTACAATAAATATGCACTCATTGTGGTGATTTTACTCTCAGGAAAGATAATTTAAAAGAGGTTGGGGAAAACAATAGGAAAATCAAAGAAGAGGAAGAGATTAGAAGCAAAGCTGGAGAATAGAGGAAGGTTATGTGAACTTCAGAAACTGGAGGAAAAGAGTAAAGGAAGAGATAAAAATTAGAACAAAACAATGACAAAAACAACACTCAAAACAATGTTCACACACATCAAAATAAGAACCAATAATCAAGAAACAAAACAAAACAAAACAAAAACAAGAAAAGAAAAAAGTAGGAAAAAAAATTCACTTCAAGGTGTGCCTCTTCTGCCACTGTTTGACAAAGTGGGAAGACAGAGTACAGATCCATGTTGATTAATCACAATAAGCCAGGTATAGATTTATAGTGGGTTAGTGGATGATTCCTGCAAGTCTGCACCTTTCATTCTAAAACTCTGGTTGGTTTCTGGCTGTGAGGTTAGAACCAACATTTTCAGCCTGCCACACCCCATGTACCTACTTCTGCCTTGAACTTAGCTCCTTGACTCCCTCCAACTTGAACTTGGTTACACTTCACCCTGATGGAGCTATCCCAAAGCTTCTTTGAGTTCTGAGCTCATTTGAGTTCTCTCCAAGTTGGCTATCAGCCAGTTACCCTCTCCTAGGGAACATTTGAATCAGAGTAACTCACCAGCCATTGCAGCCCACAGCATCCACTGCTCAATTTTACTGGTGCATTTCTCCATGGCAGTCTCTGGGGTTGCCAGTAGTCACAGCTCATCTGCAGGTTCATGTCACCCTTCCTATGCAATGAGTAGAGTTTAGGGACAAAGTGCTGATTGTTTCTCTTTCTTTGTTGAAGTCTCTCTCTTCAATTCTTAGTTTCAATTCTTGCTAGGTCCCAGGGACCTACTTTCCTCTTTGTCTTCCTTATGCTGCTATATTCCCACATTAGGACACCAAATCTGGAAATGTGGTTTTCCTGTTGTTCATCACTCCACCCATCTTTCCAGGACTTTGAAGAGCATGAGATGCTGGTCATACAAGGGATGAACACCACCATATGGTGATGTGGACCAGGCTGTCCAGTTTTCTCCTTCACTCTGGGCATTCTCCTCTCCTGGTGCTGATTGTGTGAGTGGACACATGCTTTTCTCCTAGAAAAACTTTTACTTGAAAAACAAATTTAGTTGCTAAAGTAAGAAGTTGGGGAGAGACTTCCAGATGGCTCAGGCTTTGGGGGTCCTACTTAATCACAGTAGCTTGTCTACTTTTCTAAAATTAATTTTAATAAATTGTGCTCCTAGGGATGGAACCCAGGGTTTCATACATGCTAGACAAGGATTTTATCACTTAGCCTCACATTCAGTCCAACTTTAAAATTGTAATTGTAGTAAAAATGCATATAACAAATGTTACCATCCTAACCATTTTAATAGTATTTCAATAGTTTAAAGTATAATTTCATTGTATATTAGATCTCTAGAATGTCTTCAACATGTAAAGCCAAAACTCTATATTCACAAACATCTCCCCTTTTTTCTCTCCCACTGGTCCCCATAAAACAATGTTAGGACATTAAGAGTATACATACTTATTAACGAGTTGCCCCTGCTCATAACAAGCTCAGTCTGAGTAGTAAAGAAAGAGCACATTGCCTGTCCTTACTCCTGTTCTCCTTCTTCTCCTCCCTTTCTTCTTCCTCTCCTCTCTCCTTCTTCTATTTCTCTTCTACTCCCATTTTCCTTCCTCTTCTCTTTTCCCCTTCTCCTTTTCTTCTCCTCCTCCTTCTGTCCCTCCTCTTCCTCTTTCTTTTTTTCTTCCTCTTCTTCCTTCCTTTTGTTCTTTCCAATTCTCTCTCTGTCCTCACTCCCCTCCCACTGGATTCAAGAAATTCTCCTGGGAGCTGGAGATTTAGCTCAGTGGTTCTGGCGCCTGCCTCGCAAGTGCAAGGTCCTGAGTTCAATCCCGGTAACCACATAAATGCTGGGTGGTGACTCACGCCCACCAGCAATCAATACCACATACCACAGTACCAGGCATGGTGGCTCACGGCTGTAATTCCAGCACTCGGGAGGCAGAAACAGAAGGATTGCTGAGTTTGAGGCTTGCCTGGGGGTACACAGTGAGCTCAGGGCCAGCCTGAATTGCAAAGCGAGACCCTGTCTCAAAAAAACAAAACAAAACAAAAAGAAATTCTCCTGCCTCCATTTCTCAAAGGCCTGGAGCTCTCAACTTTCTGTTTTTCTTTCTAACCCAAAATGATATATGGGGATTATTGTAGAACTGAAGGGCCAGCTTTACCAAATGTATTGTAACAGGCAAGAATGACCCAAGTGACTGTGCCAACTGACCCTAGTTTTGAAATTTGATAAACTCTATATAAAAAGAAATGCTGTGGCAAACTACTTTTTTTATAGATTCCTTTGGATCTCAAAATTGCTGATATTTCCTTGAATTGTAAGAATTAAATTATCAACCCTGGATCACTCTTCCTCCCTTTATGTAGCTGACATTTTTAGACTATAAATGCAACAAGAGGTTTTAAAGTACTAAGCACATTGAAATAATACAATTAAGTCTATACAGTTTAGACATTAACCTGATGTAATACCTAGCCTTTACATATGTATTTTTTCAGTTGAATTAAAATGAAAAGATGAGCATTTTCTAGTTATTATGTGTAAAACCTTCAGAACTGATAAAGGAAAAAATGTCCCAAGAAAACTGCAGGAAAAGTTGCTTGCCCTCGAGGTTTGGCCTTTAAAACCTCAGTCCACTGAAGGAAGTGGTGTGTGTTTTGCAATCCCAGGGAAGCATGAGGAGGTCCCTAGATCCAGGAAATGTTTTAAACTGAGAGTGGTCTGAAGGTTTAACTAGCTCGTACTTGCCCTGTGATGTTCCAAAACAAAATACTGTCATGAATGTTAGTTTTTTGTTTTGTATTATTTAAAATAGTAATGCTATGACTTGCCTGCTTGTGCAAGATTTTCCACAACAAACTCTTTCACATACAAATACTATCTATACATTCTCCAAGAGATTCATTATGACTCAGTCTTCTGAATCAAAACACATGTGCCCTCCAAGGTAAATTGTGTCTTTATTCTGCAGTATTCAGAGATGTAGAAGTGGCCTTCTACAGCCTATACTTTGGGAGATGCGGTGTATCATTGTAGCCCTTAACCAGCACAACAGGACTCGGGAGGGTTAGAGGTCAGATATCAAAGTCAATACAGACATGGGTTAGAAATTCAAGGAAGGCACACCTATAATTCCAGCATTCTGGGAGGCTAAAGCAGAAGAATTGCAAGTTGGAGGTTAACCTGGGCAACTCAGAGACTTAGCAAGATCCTTTGTCAAAATGAAAAAATACATTAAAAGGGCTCAGTATGAAAGCTCTGGATTCAATCCCCAGGACTGCCAGAAAAACAAAAAAGAATAAAAAATCCAAGGAATTAGACAATGTGAGAAGGCACTAGCAGTTTTTACAGGAAAAGACAAGGAAGTGCCTCAAGTCCAGAATTACACAGAACTTGGAAAACAGAAACCATGAGTATTTTTTTAATCTTTAGCCTCAGTTTTACTATCTGTATTAATCAGTATTGTGGTCGCAGTTATGCTCTTCATAGATTTATGTTGAAGCCCTAACTACCACAACTTCGAAATTTTAACTCACATAGGAATAATATTGCAAATGTAGTTACTTAAAATAAAGTCATACTGGAGTAGATGAGGCCCTTAATTCAATAGACTGTTTTTATTTATTATTATACTTTGTAGTATATCATGTTTTCATTCCTTGTGTGGAGTTGGCACATGTACACAACACATCTTAATTCCTTTCTTCATCCCCTTTCTCCTTCCCTCCCTGGCTCTTCCATTCATCTCTTGATCCCCTTTCTTTTTTTCCTGTACATATTTGTAGCACATAATATTTATAGTCCTTTTGTAGAGTTAGTACATGTATATAACACATCCCAATTCCTTTTTAATCCCTTATTCCTTCCTTCCTTCCTTCTTTCATTCCCCATTCTCCATCTCTTGATCGTATAAAACTTCAGGGAAGTTCTAACATTAGTAGGAAGTACACTGATTTCTTTATAAGAACCCAAGAGAAGTACAAAGGGAACTCTGTATGAAGACAGATGTAGAAATTGGAGTCATGTAGCTGCAAGTCAAGGAAGGCCTGGGGCTACCAAAAACTGGAGAGACAAGAGTGGATCCTCCCAGAAGCTTCAAAGAGACAGTGGGTTTGGTCTTATAGCCTCCAGAACAGAACTTATTTAGCAGAGAGTAAGTTCTGTTGTTTAAACCCTCTTTGTTTCTGATGCTTTGTCACAGGAGCCCTAAGAGAAGAATATCTAAATTCTCTTTCTACACTAAAACCTTTTCACTTAGGTTTACAAAAGTATTTCAGGTAGATATTATAATTTAGTAGCATCAGACATATTTAATACCCAGTGAAATATAGATGACTATTCTTGTAACCCAATGAAATTTGTTGATCATGAATTTTCAAAGCTCATTTTGGGCAAAGTTACATTTTGCCTAAAGTCATACTTCATTTTAATTCAGGTAGAAAAAGAAAAACCTCCAGTCTGAAACGTTATGCTGGAAGACAGCACACCTTCTCAGGGTCCACAAAAAATTCAGGGGGAAGAAAGTAAAGTGAAAGTCTCTATGATAGCTCTGGCTGAAGTAAAACACGAAACAAAGATGACATGGATGGGAGGAGACTAAGTTTGTAACCGAGAAGAGGCAATCAGAGGAGGTAGAAGAACAGCATTTCTTTGAGTCATCCTATAATTCCTTCAAAAATCAATTCAAGGTCGATACTGAGAAAGTATAGTATGGGCTACTTGTGGATATAAATAGGGAAAATAGAAATTATCTTCTCTTACTCTGGTTCAGAATAGTAGTTACTACTGCTGTTGCTATTAGTAGTTGTCATGAAAGGCAATCTGCCTTCATTCCTGAAAATCCCTGTATGGGTTTGCTGGATATACCAAGAATAGGAAGCCTTGGCTACTCTTCACTGGGTCCATTTCTCAGAAATGTGTTTGCAGCATGAAAACAACAGAGCAGGAGGCATCTCTACCTGTACCAAGAGCAGGCTTGCTTACTATCTACTGTAAAAAGCTATGAATTTCCCAAGGTCATTGTGTTCTGACTCTGGTGGAAACCCACTGTAGGCCATCCAGGGTGCTTCCTTGTCATCTTTGTGGAATCTGAGGGCAAGGGGAGCCAATGCACATGTGCCAAAGTTCATTTTACTTGCTATGTTCTACGTAGAATTGCTCATTCCTAAACTAGTAGTCTAATGTCTTCTTTCATCATCCACAAAACAGTGCCGAGCTAATTTGTTAGCTTTCAGTGAGAATAAAAACCCAGAGGTCAACAATAATGGAAGATCATCATCTATTTTTTTTTTCTTTTGAGACAGGGTCTCACTTTGTAGTTCAGTTTGGCCCTGAGCTCACTATGTAGCCCAGGCAAGCCTCGAACTCAGCAGTCCTCCTGTCTCTGCCTCCTGAGTGCGGGATTAGAGGCGTGAGCCAATACGCCCAGCACCGTGGTATGTGGTATTGATGGCTGGTGGGCATGAGTCACCACGCCCAGCATTCTATGTGGTTACCAGGATCGAACTCAGGACCTTGCGCTTGCGAGGCAGGCGCCA
>PVIC010051934.1:0-12343 GCA_004025085.1 Thryonomys swinderianus | reverse complement strand
CAACGATAAATGCTGGCGTGGCTGTGGGGAGAAAGGAACCCTTCTCCACTGTTGGTGGGATTGCAGACTTGTGCAACCATTGTGGAGATCTGTGTGGAGATTTCTCAGAAAACTAGGACTAGGGGTCCCATTTGACCCTGCTATACCCCTGCTAGGAATATACCCAAAAGAACTTAAAAACTCACATTGGAAAGACAGAAGTACACCCTTGTTCATAGCAGCTCAGTTCATGATAGCTCAATCTTGGAAAAAACCCAAATGTCCATCAACTGGAGAGTGGATAAAGAAGATGTGGTTTTTAAAAATAAAATGGAGTATTACTCTGCCATAAAGAATGACAAGATCGATCCATTTAAGTGTAAATGGAGACATCTGGAGGATATACTAATAAGTGAAATCAATAGATCACAGATAGACAATTTCCGGATCTTCTCTTTGGCGAGAACACCTGTAGATGCAAATGAGCTCTAGAAAGTAGGACAGCTTTTATAGAGTGGAATATTGCTATAGGAAACTTGGTGTGGGAATATGATGAGGGGAAGGAATAAATATGATACAGAAAGAAAATAAAAGAGCATGTATAAAGGGGGGAGGAGGGGGAGTGGGTAGGGATATGGGTAAAAATGAGAATTAACTTGTGGCATATACTGGTACAAATTTCCCAATGTTATATGTGATTTTGAGATGTATATAAATTGTAGCAATAAAGAATTCAATTTAAAAAAAAGAATGAGTATGAAAAAGAAAATTTCATCATTTAAACGTCGAAAACTAAAATAGAAAACTTATTTATTAATAATATATTTAAACATGCTATTTGTCAAATTTCTGTTATGTATTTGAAACTAAAATAATATGTTCCATTGATCACCACTACTTTAAATGCACTACCAGTTTTTTCTTTTGAGGTGATGAGACTTAAAGGGTTTTTATTATACTTTATGATACATCAGAAACTTCAAATGGTGCACTATACATTTTCTCAAAGTGCGTTTAACTGGCAGATGATAAATCTAAGTTTCAAGTGTGTTATTATTATTTATACAGAATACAGTGACTGTGAACATTATGATTTTGGACTAAAATCTGTGAATTTACTCAAGAAGTAAAAGCTTAAGTCATGTCTCCTTTAAGACCCAAAAGAGAATGTGATCATACTGTCTACTTACCATCAAGAAACACAATTTAAAAAAATTAAAAAGAACTAATAGAGGGTTTTCTGGTTAAGTTTGTCATTAAAGTGACCTGTTTTGTTTTGGACTCTGAAGGAAAATGTAACTTTCAGAAAACTGCTGAGACACACACCCAGCTGGACGCACACATACAAACAAACACTGCTGAGCCTTCCGCAGCTTTTCATCCATTGTTTCCTAAACCTAGAAAAAAGAACTTGAGTAAGATCTGAAATAGTTGACTTGGAGCTCAAATAAATGCAAACCACATGGACACTGTATGAATGCAAAGAAAGAAATTATGCAATGATAACATGTGAATTGTCTACGCAAGACTGATAGTGTCAGCTCCTTCTGAAGGCGAACATCTCAGTGGGTTTTTTTTAGTTCCACTTCATCTTCAGTATTCTCAGACAGCCACTCAATTCAGTTTGCTCTGCCCCAGTATATATATTAAATAATATATATATATTAAATAATATATATTAAATAATATATATTAAATAATATATTATATATATTAAATAATGTATATATAGTATACATTTTAAGATGGAGGAAGTTTTCATTCAATTATCACATTTCTTGTAAAATTATTTTTATTGGCACTTTTTTTTTTTTTTTTGAGACAGGGTCTCGCTTTGTAGTTCAGGCTGGCCCTGAGCTCACTATGTAGCCCAGGTAAGCCTGAAACTCAGCAGTCCTCCTGTCTCTGCCTCCCGAGTGTTGGGGTGACAGGCGTGAGCCACCACGCCCGGCACTGTGGTATTTGGTATTGATGGCTGGTGGGCATGAGTCACCATGCCCAGCATTGTATGTGGTTACTGGGATCGAACTCAGGACCTTGCACTTGTGAGGCAGGCGCCGGAACCACTGAGCTAAATGTCCGTCCCGGTACATTTTATATATACATGATGATCACATTCAGCATTGAAAGTTTGTACCAGCGTGTGACACATGTTGATTTTTATGTTTCCCCTTTCCCCTGTCCTCCCTACAACCCCTGTCCCTTGTTTACATGAGCTTTGTTTCCTTTTCTTTAGCCATCAAATTTTTTCTTTCTTACTACCCAGGAAGACTATGTAAAGACAGTAAGTTGGCCAGAGATCGACCATTACTTAATCTTAAATCTGAAAAAGTTTAATCTGATGTACACTGCAGTTCAAGAGATGGTCTTCCTTAACAGTTAACATTTAGAAGCACTATATGCCAACAGAATGTTCTTGTATGAGTCCCATGTTTTTTTTTAAATTTATTACCTTACTCTGTTTTAAAGTACTTGTTTCAGACAAGTGATGAGGAATTCTATTCTGTTCTATTCTGTTATTCTATTCTATTCTATTCTATTCTATTCTATTCTATTCTATTCTATTCTATTCTATTCTATTCTATTGGCAGTATCATTTATGTTTGTGGTTCCTATCAAAGGAGACAATTCCCTACCTCCATATCTCTCCTCAAAAAAAGAAGCACATTCAGATAAAATGTGTGACAGAACTGATCACCTTTTTAAAAAACCTGTTACTTGGACATCTCATGGATCATTCTCTGTACTAAAATTACTTGTGTCTTTTTAGTTTGGCTGATTAAAAAGATAGGATAAATCTCTCATTAGAGATAGCAGAAATGTTAAGAAACAAAGTGAAACATTATTTATGTATTAAATAGCATGACATAGCTCCCAAGGAAAACTGTGATTTCAATAGCAGACCTGTATTTAAAAATTGGTACTCTGATTATGTTGTATGATGCATGTAATTTCTATTTCAAATAAAAGTACATACTTATCAAGTACACTAGGAGAGGTAGAACCAAAGTTGAAGGACTGTAACACAGAAATAGAAATATATGTGACCCATGACGCTTGTGGTAACTATTAAATATTTTTTTTTTGCCACAGTAGACAATGTGAATGCTAACATAAATGGTTGGAGGGCAGATGACTAAGCCTTGGAAGAGTAATACTGATCTTGTCAGGGAAATTGGACAGCCTAAGTTAAATACAGTGATGTGGAGTGTTCTGCACAGTGACTAAAGTAGCAAATACTTAATTAGAAGGTACTGGGGAAGCTGCACATGAGCCACCTTCCTGGTGCAGATGCTTAGATCTGTCATGCTTAGAAGTCACACAGGTGGCCCAGAAATATCAGCAAGTAACATCTGGATTGTGTGAGTTTCACGTCCTAGTGGGAAGCCTATGGATTCTGGATCAGATGAGGTAATTGGAGGGTTTATGACCTGAAGGATAGGGGAGCTAGGAGAAGCTTTACAAAGGGACTGTCTGCAAAAGACAGTTTAGGAAACCCCCAAAGGAACTAAGTAGTGTTCTTAGCCACACAACAGTCAGGAGCCCTTGAGGAAATGAGAAGAGAACAATTGCCAGAACCCTGAGAGGACTACTGAACAGGTGGCCTCTAACAGAGGGACACATATGAGCCTCTTCAATAGAACAAGGGTCTTGGGGAGAATGCATTCCCCAACATCTATTCTATGCACATATAAAAGAAGTACTAAGGAAACATGTCGAGGTAGGTAATTCAGGTCAGCTTTGGTGGGAGAGAGCATGAGAGAATGCAGCCAGAACCCTTGTGGCAAGCTACAGTTCTCCATGAGTTCCATAGCAAAAGGATTAACAACCAACAGACAACAAAAACAGAGCCTTGAGGAAAAGGCTGAGCCTGAGCTCAACACTTGCTTCTCTGAGCAGTGGCAGCAAATGGCCAAGTACTGCACATGCAGAAAAGGACAATCCCCAGAGCTCACCACACCTTTATTTGGTACCAAGCCTTCACACCTATAATCCTAGCATGCATAAAACAGAGCGGTTATCCACAATAATACCTGTAGTTGAAGATTCTGTAAGGTAGTGCAGACATCCTTAAATTCGAGTAAATTTTAAGACCAATAATCCTAGTAGTTGTTCCTGCAGGGAAGGGCAGACATCTTTAAATCTAAGCAAGTAAATTATAAGCCTGGGTAAGTTGTTCACAATTCCCAACAAGCTTCCAGCAAGACTGAGGGGCAGAGGAAAGACAGTGCCCCCAACCCCCATGAGCAGTGTGTCAACAAGCATTAGATCATCAAAGGGAAATTACTTTAACATTCAATCTCAGGGACACGTTTGTATCTATTTTGGAATTCTTTGCATCCCTCCTTACATCTTGACACGATCAAAAATGAGAGGTTATTTAATATACCAATTTCATTGCCTGCAGGAAACCTCTTGGTGAAATCAGTGATTAGTAACAACAACTATATTAGCAGTAATTGTAATTTGGGGTTGTCATTCTTTCCAGTTCTGGACTTCTGACCCATGGCTATATACTCAGACTGAGTTCAGATACACCCTCACAAGCTCAGAGAACTTGGACAAAGGACTTATATGTACAGTTCATTTGCTCATATGAAAAATGAAGATAATTTTGATATAGATGTTTCTATTAATATATATATAAGAATATCTCAATAAGTTCTAGTTGCAATTGTTCTGCAAAGCAGTAGGAATGGCCAATTTATAAATAATAAATACAATTTGTATGCTATTCATATACACTATGATAAATTATGAGCTAACCATACTTCCTTTACCTGAACATGAGAATAGTATTTCCTCCAAGGAGTTGTTTTGAAGACTAAATGAGAAAACAATGTGTCACTGCATAGCATACCCATAAATGTTGGTTCTTGCCACTATTATTACTAGCAGTAATGGGCCCTTTTCCCCTGCAAATCAGTGCTTGCCAGTGAGAAGAGTGGGCTGCCCGACTTGATCATGACTCAGCTGGCTCGATAGACTTTGTCTTGCCTCTGAAATGCCACCTGGAGGAGGTGTGCTTTCAGGCCCACCTCACAGCCTTTGCTCAAAGAAAACAGAGTCTTGAGCAAAAGCAAAAATCCAAAGCCATCTCTTTTCACAATGAAAATAAAGATTATAAGAGTAAGGAAATGAGGAAAATGTGTGAAAATATTTATTCAATGATTTTTTTAAAACTACTTATATAAGCTTATGTTTATAGGACTATGTCAGTGAAGAAAATGGTAGAGGACAACCAAAGAAATTTTGAGATAATATGGGCATTTGTTTGGCACAGATATTTAAGTCCAGTTGCAAAGCAGTTATGATTTACTGTTCTCCCTTAATGGAAGTATTAAAATATGTATACGTTATTTATAATGTATATAAATCTATAGAGTTTGTAATCTCTAAAGGGAACCCAAGCATTTTAGCAGAACAAAATCCTGGGTAAGTAGATCTGCTGAAACACCCTTTATGGGCTACACTGATGTGAATGTGTAAAGTCACCCAAATCATCTTTGCATATATTGAGAAATGATAGAGGTGTGTGTGTGTGCATGTGTGTGTGTGTGTGTGAGTGTGTTCCATCGCAATGCTGATCACCTGAAATTTTAAAACTTGGGGAAGTTTTGCAAATTTTGTAACATGAAAAAGTTTGGCAATCTGAATCTTTCAAGTTTGGGTCTTTCATTGTGCTTCTGTGCATTTTGTCCTGTACAGACTTCATGTGGTGACAGAACCACATGCAGCACTGGTCCTTTTCCAAGCACAATCAGACATGAGCATGGTGACCTGGGACAAAGTCACGTGACCTCTCCAGATCCAGTTTCTTCCTCTCTAATGTGCTGGGGTTGAACTCTGTGATCTCTGTGGTCCTTACCAGAGCCAAAATTTTTAATAATTCTCTGTCAGTTAGTTACTGAGGTCTTTCGTGGTCAAGTTTGCATCCCTCATTGTTTGAAGCAGAAAAAAAAAAAAACTTCTGCAGGAAAATAATAATATCCCATAACTTATTAGGGAGAGATTTAACTACTTTATGAAGAATAATAATTACACGATTTGATCTAGGCATGAAGCTGAGACACTCAAAACAAAGCCTATTTACCACCTCTTGAAGTGTTCTTTCTGTTCAAAGCAGATCCAGACACAGGCTCATTATTCCCCAGAGTTCAAAGCTGCAGAGTTCTGTGAGTGCTTTGGATAATGCTTTGGCTACAGGATGACTTTGTTTTCAGATCTGCCGCTGGTCCTTGTCAGCCTCCACGACACAGTCTGCTTCTCCTCTGCACACTCAGTGGCTTGAGAACAAGGGGCTGGCAGCATCTTTTTGTTGCATAAATTCCTTCTGCTGCACATTTTCTCCGCTGATAGGAGGTCATTGGCCCGTGTTTCAACTTTAATTCCTTCACAGATGTTAAGAAGACAAATATTATCCCTGGGGCCTGTCCTAGAATAGCTCAGGGGACAATTTGTCTTTGGACATTTTAACCTCTTCTTTTCAGAACCATCACCAAGTGCTTTGCTTGTGGCCCACTCTCCTTGAGCTAAATTTCCACATGGTCACCTGCTGGTAAATATTTAAGATACTACCCACTCTAAGGGCTTTGACTCATGTACTCTTAATACTGGAATCTTTGAGAATGAAAGGATGTGGGGCTATAAATACCAAAAGTGAATGTCATAAATAAAAACCACTCTCCTTAGGAAAGAGAAGGGAAGTTCAGTGTCATTGTAGATATATTAATCTCCACACATATATCCACCAAATTATTACACATGAGTATAGATTAGGTAGGTAATATAATGACAGAAAAGGTGACTTATATTTACAGTTGAGTTTCCAGAAAGGTTATCTCCCTCTCCTCAGCCTCAGTTTACTAGTTAAAAGATAGAAACTTTTAAATTTCATATGGGCTTTCTGTAAAGTGTTAAACCCAAAAGATTCATGTAGCCCCTGGTACAATACAACTCAGACCCATTTCTTAAATATTGGTTCTTTTCTCTTAAAAAGGTACTGTGTAAAAAAGGAAGCTGGCTATTTTGAATTTCACTTAACAGAAGCCCACAGTTACCACCAGTATAATAAAAATTTCTTACATATGGAGAGACCTGGAGGTGGGGGAAAGTAGACCTGACTCAACAAATCGACAATTCCAAGACTGGATGCTGTACTGCTTTTCATTTTCCCTCTCTGAGCAAATGGATGAATTTTTTCCTGGGCATGGCATTCACAATCAATACAGAAAAGAAGACATGGTAGTGGGTTATGTGGTAGAAAAATTATAGGAATTTCTATAAGCCTAGGAGTGTATTTCTCCTTACATTTATCAGAGATATTGAGTCACACAGATACATAGGTCTGGCTTCAAGAGAGGCTAACATTTGAATGACTCTTCCAAAACTCATGTTGAAATGTAGTACTGCTCGGATACTATTGGAAGGTGAAGTCTTTCAGAGCCGACTTAGCCATGAGGGCTGCATCCCTGTAAATAGATAAACATGGTCATCACTGGAATGTTAGCTAATGAGGCAGTGCGAAAAGCAAATGTCTCTTCCATGCTCACTCTCCTCATTCTCCTTCACCCAGGTCCTCTCACCATGTGACAGCCTACCATGTCATTAGAAAGCCCTCATCACATTAGACGTGGCCCTTCAACCTTAGGCTTCCCAGCATTTTTGAATTGTGTGAAGTAAATTTCTTTTCTTTATCAATTTCCCAACCTTTGATATTCTGTTACAGCAGCAGAAAACAGACTGAAGCAGCTAGGATGTGTTAAACATGACACCATGTTAGAATAAACCAATAATGATCCAGTTTCTGAAGCTAACACAAACTCCATTCTGCAAATAAGTTCTGTCTTCTACTCAGACTGGAGATTTAATACACTGCTATCTAGAAGCTACAAAATTAAAGTGAACAATAGATTTTTAGAAACTTAAAAAAGAAACTGGCTGATTCTAAACTATTCTGGGACAGTGTGACTGTCCAGAGGAACAGCTATAGAAAGGCATGAGGGGGGACTAAAAGTACAGCAGGAAAGGGAATTTGGGAGGCTGAGGCAGGAGGAGTGCTGTGAGCTTGAGGTCAGCCTGCACTATATAGAAAGTGCAAGACCGACCTGAGTTACAGAACAAGACTTTACTTCAAAAAACAAAAGAACCCTGTATCCCGGGAGCAGCGCGGACTTGGCTGCCTGGCACCGTCCGTCTCTGGCGGAATGAAGGCTGCCCACCAGCCCCCTGTATCCTGGGAGCTGCGCGGACTCGGCTGCAGGGCGCCATCCGTTTCCAGCGGACTGAAAGCCACCCACTGGCCCGCTGTGTCCCGGGAGATGTGCGGACTCGGCTGACGGGTGCCGTACGTTTCCAGAGGACTGAAGTCTGCCCACTGGGCCACTGTACCCTGGATCTGTGCAGTGAGGAGTCAGGTACGGACCCTGGGCTCCAGCCGCACTATGGAGGGTTGAGGGCCTCCGCCCAGCCCCAACCCCACCCCGGAGCTGCGTTGTGAGGACCCAAGTCCTAGAGGAGCTAGAGCCATCTCCTGCGTCCCTCCACAGGAAGAGTGCTCCTGGAGCCTTACTGAGACACCAGGCAAGATTTAAAAAAAGGGGGGAATCTAGCTTCTATTTTGCCATCTACTACTAGATCCCTCTATTCACCTCTTGTCCCCATACCCTCTCCTATCTTCCTGTCAGAAGCAATACCCAGTAGTAAAGGATTATTAGGCTGCCCTATTTCTTCTCCTGTACTATTATAAGAAGCTGTGCAAAGCCTCCAACAGTCTTACAGCATACAGTTGGTACTGTTGTACATATGCCCTTTTATCTTGTAGTACCTACTGGCATATATGAGGTTCTAGGGTATAGGTGATCTTCCTAAATCTGCTAACCCTATTTCATTCTCCTCCTGTTTCCCTACCTCCCTGATTCCCCAGTGACCTTTTATCTCCAAAGGGTTCGGGGGCTACATTTACGATCTATATGTTGTATACACATTGTTGATTAATTCTAAATTCTGGCATATAGACATAGAGGTAACTCATAAGCTCAAAGTCTCCAGAATAGAATTTAACAAAACGTTTTATCTTATTTACTGTGTTTAATACTGATATTGGCATTTATTGTATTACAGTAACAAACATGATGTGATTGTTCTGCTCAAATACCTCCCATGATGTGTCAGAAGTCAGAACTCTCAAGGGTCATTACAGATTCAAGGAGGACCCCCCCCCCAGGAAAGTGCCACATCCAAAGGGCCCCAGATAATAGAGACCTGCAACAAACATTGCCCTGTCATCAGACAAAGAAGAGCATTAATAACAACGAAAGAGTAGAAATGAGAAAATACACAAAAAAACAGACACAAAGATTACCACCACAAGGAAATTCAGAGAAAAGGGAAATAGAATAAAACTGAAACTCAAACATGAGGACTCTTGGAGATGTTAACTAAAGCTGATCTAGTAAAATGGAAATCAGAACTCATCTCTGAGTTCAAAATAGAGATACTGTGCACAGTGAAAGACATCATTAAAGAAGAAATCAGTGAGATGATAGAATCCAAGTTAGCAGAAGCAATGGAACGTTTTAAACAGCTTCAAGCAGAGTTCCAGGAAATGATGAAGGAGAAAGAAAGCTTGCGCAGCAGGATGAATGAAGCAGAGAACCGAATCTGAGACCTAGAGGACAGCATAGCAGCCAGCGAGCAGGAAAGATATAATCTATGGAAAAGAGCAAAAGACCATGAGAAATCAATTCAACAGCTTCTAGATGACTCAAAGAAAAATAATATAAGACTGATTGGAGTCATGGAGGAAGCAGGAGACAGTGTAAAAGACATAAAAAAGCTATTGTCAGAGATAGCAACAGAAAACTTCACAGTAAAAGATATAGACATACAGATAAATGAGGCCTATTGGACTCCAAAATACTGGGACATAAAAATATCTACACCCAGACACATAATTATCAAGGATCCAGATGTACCACAAAAGAATGAAATATTGAAAGCAGTGAGAGAAAGGAAGAAAATCACCTACAAAGGGAAGCCCATTAGGATTACAGCAGACTTTTCAACACAAACAGTGCAAGGACAGCATGGAGGGAAGTATTTCAAGCACTGCAGGAAAACAACCTCCAACCTAGACTGTTGTACCCTGCAAAACTATCTTTCAGAATAGATGGAGAAATAAGATACTTCCATGATAAAGAACACCTGAAAAACTTCACGAATATGAAACCTGCACTCCAAAACACCCTAAAGAACATCTTGGAAAAAAACACAGAAAATTCCATACCCATGAGACCCAGGAGAGTGAATTCATTGGGGCAAACAAGAAACTAAATAGAAAAGGGGAAAAGCAAAGAAGAAAAGAACCAAGAACAGGGAAACATGGCAGCTCTGAATATGTCCATGTCAGTCATAACCATTAATGTCAGTGGCCTCAATGGTCCAATTAAAAGACACAGACTAGCAGATTGGATCAAGAAGCAAGATCCTACAATCTGCTGCATACGGGAAACACACCTAATTCAGAAGGAAGCACATAGACTGACAATAAAAGGTTGGAAAACAATCCTCCATGCCACAGGAAACTGCAAAAAAGCAGGAGTGGCTATCGTGTTTGCAGATAAAATAGATTTTAAACCCAAACTGATTAAAAGAGATAAAGAAGGTCACTATATTTTCAGACAAGGGAAGAAATCCAAGAGAAAGAAATAACAATCATAAATGTTTATGCACTGAACTCTAATGCACCCAATTATATAAAACAAACATTACTGGACATGAAAAGCCAATTATCCATGAATACAATAATAGAAGGGGATTTTAACACTCCACTGTCACAAACTGCCAGATCACCTGGACAAAAAATCAATGAGAAAATACTTGAGCTAAATCAAACTTTTAGAGCAAATGGACTTATTAGATGCCTACAGAATTTTTCACCCTTCAAAGCAAGAACATACCTTCTTCTCAGCTGCTGATGGATCCTTCTCCAAAATAGATCACATTCTAGTCCATAGAACAAGCTTAAGTAGATGCAAAGGAATCAAAGTTATCCTGTGCATACTATCAGACCATAGTGCCTTGAAACTGGAGTTGAATAGCAGAAGTAATTCCAAGATCCTCACAAACACATGGAAATTGAACTCTGTTAACCAACCAATGGGTCACAAAGGAAATTAAAGAAGAAATTAAACAGTTTCTACAACTAAATAACAACCCCAGCACAACATACAGGAATTTATGGGACACAATGAAAGCAGTTCTGCGAGGGAAATTCATAGAAGTGAATGCCTACACTCGGAAAATAGAGCAAACTGAAATAAACAATCTAATGATGAACCTCAGACAACTAGAAAAAGAGGAGCAATACAAACCCAAAGCACATACTAGAGAGGAAATTATAAGGATCACAGCAGAAATTAATGCAGTGGAGACAGAGAACAATACAAAGAATCAATGAATCAAAGAGTTGGTTCTTTGAAAGGATAAATAAGATCGACAGACCCTTAGCCAACCTTATCAAACAAAGGAAGGATAAGGCTCAAATCCATGCTATAAGGAATGAAAATGGGGAAATGAGCACAGACCCAGAAGAAGTCCAAAGGATCATAAACACATATTTTGAAAATCTATACTCCAAGAAGATGGAAAATCTAGAAGAATTGGATAGATTCCTAGACTCATAAGAACTTCCAAAGCTGAATGAAGAGGATATAAAAATGTTAAACAACCCGATATAAATCTGGGAAATTGAAAATATAATAAAAAACCTACCAACAAAGAAAAGCCCTGGTCCTGACGGCTTCACTGCTGAATTCTACAAAACTTTTAAAGAAGAGTTAATACCAGTACTTCTCAATCTCCTTAATGAAATCAAAAGGGAAGCAGTACTCCCCAAATCATTCCTTGAAGCAACCATCACCTTGACACCAAAGGCAGGGAAAGATTCCACCAAAAAAGAAAACTACAGGCCAATCTCTGTAATGAACATTGACGCAAAAATCCTCAATAAGATACTTGCAGACAGAATACAGAGAGTTATCAAGAAAATCATACAGAATGATCAAGTCGGATTTATCCCAGAGATGCAAGGCTGGTTCAACATACGTAAATCAATCAATGCAATACACTATATTAACAGACTCAAGGACAAAAACCATATGATTATCACAATAGATGCAGAAAAAGCTTTTGATAAGATCAAACACCCATTTATGATCAAAACCCTACAGAGAATTGGAATCGATGGACTTTATCTCAATTTAATACAAGCTATTTATGAGAAACCAACAGCCAGCATCATACTCAATGGGCAAAAACTGAAACCTTTTACACTAAGGTCAGGAATGAGACAAGGTTGCCT
>PVIC010051933.1:0-12322 GCA_004025085.1 Thryonomys swinderianus | reverse complement strand
CAGCTAGGTCTCTGGGTGTATCTAACTCTCTGCCTCTTACGCTCCTACAGGATGGAAGGCCACGAGAGTCCCTGCCTGGAGGAAGCTGAGCAAGAGGACAAAGGCACACGGACACCACCCCCCAAGATTCTCCTGCCCCTGGAGGAGCGTGTGACCCACTTCCGAGACATGCTCCTGGAGAGAGGGGTAAGAAGCCCAGGCCGCCCAAAGGGGCTCCCAAGGCGCCACAGCAGGTGGACACTCGGGTCTTGCTGAGCCCACCACCAGGCTGAGTAGCGTCCAGGTACTTGGTGACTTGAAGCCAGGAAGGCAAACCAACCTGAAGGGATCCCTCTTTCTTATCTCAGGGGAGGAAAGGAGACTCTGTAAGGTGTGTGGGCAGCTTTCCTAGGCCAGAAGTTGTGAGAGGTCAGCAGAGTGGTCCCTGAGATGGAACAGGTTACCCAGATGGCATGAGGAGCATCGGCCTGTGTGAGGGAGACTCGTGCTGTAGTCATGTCAGGTCACAGTACCCAAACCTTAGCGACTCCTCCGGAGTATCTTGCCCACTAGGGCGTTGATGGCAAACCTGTGACACAAACAGCCTGTGGTGGCATGGATGCCATGGGTCCCCTACCGCTGCAGTACGGATGACCACTTCTATAGACTCATCAGACTGTCTTTAAGTAAAATAAGGATGTCTTCATTGTAGCTGATTTATGGATCTCATTTTGAGTAGAAGAGGTTATATTTGAGTCTCCTGTCAATGACTTTTATTTCTTGCTTTGGCTTTTGGGTATAAAATGAGCCAGATACAATAGTGTAGCCCAGTTGGATGTCTTCACAAAATAAGGTTGAACGCAGAAGGTAGTAATGGAACCTGTATGTGAAGGTAATTATAATGAACGATCTAATGACTTTGTGAATTCAATACCATATGCCCTCCACAGTCTACAAGGGCTCCCAGGCTGTTTCCCAGCTCCTCCCACACAGCAGGTACTGCTTGGGGCTGGACATGATGCTGTGGGAAGAGGCCGCTGTTGGCCTTGGGGGAAATGAAAAACTGGGGCGGATCTAGCTCTTCAGAATTCTAGTAGGAAGGAATTCATTCCACCCTCCACTGGAGACACCTCTCTTCATTTGTACTATGAATGTGTATGTGGGCGACTCTATAGCCAGCCACTCAGAAGAAAATATAGCCCTTGGCTTCTGGAACAGAAAGACAGAGTTCATTAGGTCAAAGGTGACAGGGTACAAGCGAGCTCAGATCATGTATGTCAGGCTGGAAAAGGAGCAGAGGCAGTCACTCTGTCACACAGATCTGTGCTGAGTTTCCTGCCCTGGGATACCTGGTGTCTCCTGTCTCTGCCACGTTGCTAGTTCCCTTGCCAGGCGAAAGTCCTAGAGTGTGGGGAATCTCAGGGGCAGCTGGGCCTCATGCACAGGGTGGGGGTTTTCCCGGTATTTCCTGGGTGTCCAGGGTGGGGCTGGCATGTTTCTCATTCGTCCTTGGCCTGGGCCCCACTGAATTGACCCAGCACGTCTGGTCCAACTAAATTATTTGGAAGGAGATGTGGCTCATGTTCCATGAGATATGATGGCATTATGAACTTTTCATTTACTCTTATTACCTATCTTTTCCATCTCTTTATTCTGCAAGCCAGAAAGCCCCACTTACCAAAAGTTTTATACTCAACTACAACAGACAGCGCTGCCTTCTAGGCAGAGACTGGCAGGCTATGCTTATATGGGCTCTTAGATTTATCCAAATGGTTTCACTTGAGAGATTTTACTTTGCCATTTGCAGGGCATTCTTGACTCATGGGGTGTGTGTGATTCATTTCAGTCTCTGAGATTCTTGTATGAAAATCAGCAAGAATAACAGAGGCTGCGGAACAGAAGCCACAGAACGTGTTTACTTTGGGAGAGTCAGTGGCAGCCTGCACCTGGCCGGTGGGGCTTCAGGAGCCCACATATAGCTCAGGAGCAGAAAAGATTGATCCAAATTTACTACCCATGTCGTAAAGCAATGCCACCGTTTATGACTTCGAGACTTTATAAAATATGCCAGCAGATTTCATCAGTTGCTCATGTTCATAAGAACTTGATAGCTGAACTCATAAGATTTCTAGTTGCTTAAAGAATAAGGCATCAAAAGGTCACTCTTTCATGGACCGAGTGATTAATAAGATTTTATACGACATTTTTTCAGTAGTCCAGTTCAGAAATTCATGTACTTAGGGGATGATGAAGCCACATCTCAGGCACTTCTAATGCTTTATAAAGGGCAGAATTTGAACTATCTAGTGGGGGTTATAGATTGGGAAGGAGGCTGTGGTTATGTACTTTTATAGTAGGTAAGTTATGGCTCTAGATGCATTTATTTTGACTTTGTACCCCCCCCCCATTTTGTAGTAATACAAATGCAACCTCAGCCTGTAAAGGAGCAACTTCAGTCCTACAGCGCCATTAATTTAATTCTGCCTTTTTAGATAAGTCCATCAGAGACATTTTATTGGGATAGTTTCCTTTGCAAAGTGTCTTTTGGCAGTAGATAACACCCTCCACACCATGGGTAAGATAAATTCCTTTCCAGAACAATAAACTTGAACTCAGAGACTGAGGGACTGCCCCTGGCTTGTCCCAGGGTCCTTGCGTCATTGACCTCTGTCCAGCTTCCGAGAAGTGGGAGTCAGCCTTGAGGAACTGGGCAACCCCTTCTCTAGCTCCACGAGAACCCGGGGTTTGGGGCTGGCATCCATGTCCTGATGAGGCAGAAACGTACAAACCCTGGTCCTTGCCAACCTGACTGCTGTGGTCTCAACCTGCAGCAAGATGACTGCTATCACCAGGTTTCCCTAAGGGTAATTATTATCACTCCTGGGAAACATTTCCCTTCAGTCTTCCTTTTACTTTTTAAAAAATATAAATTGAGTTTATTGGTACATTTTAGGAATATATTATGATCACATTCCTCATTGGCAATTTACTCCTGTATATAATATATCTTGATTTTTATTTTTCCCCACTGTTGAGTCTTCTTTTTCCTAAAATTAGATATTTTGGTTGGCAGGGTGCAGTTCAGTGGTATAGTGCTTGCCCTGTATTCACAAGGCTGTAGTTCTCACCCCTGGCACCACAAAATAAAACAAAGTAAAATAAAATTGAGATATGTCAAATCAAGAATGATTTTTATCTTAAGGTAGAACCAGTAATATAGCAATTGAAAAAAAAAAAGAAAAAAATTGTGGTCAAACATTGTTAAAGTGATTGTCAATTAGCAGTCAATTTCATAGAAGGAGACTTGACTTATAAATTTCTATACTACTATAGTATAGAACTATTATAGTATTATATTCTTGGAAAACATTTAGGTGAGGGTATTATATTCTATCCATTGTTATTTCAAAAATCTTGCATTTAATTCATTCAGTATATTTCTCAAATTTGCTATGTTTTAATTTAAAAGTTTTTAATTTTTTAACATTTTTATTGCAATATTGTGATTTGAACCTACATACTGAACTACACTCCAAGCTTTTTTAAAAAAACAAGTTCTTGCTAAGTCACTGAGTTGCCCAGGCTGGGCTTGAACTTACTTTTCTCCTTTCTCAACCTCCCAGAGTACACCACACACCTGTCTCCAACTCTGCAACTTTAAATGACAATCCGATGATGATACCGTTATATAATCCTATGTGTGTGTTGCATTTGTTTTCTGGAAGATAAAAACATTTGACCCCCCCGACAAATTGTTCTTTAATAACGTTGTTTAAACTGTTTATTCTGTCACCAACAGTGTTTGAGAATCCCTGAAAATTTGCTTTGCCAGCACACTGTACCAGCACTGAATAGTAAAATGTTTAAATATTTACCACTTATTATGTTGAAAATTGCTCTGTATTGTGCTTTGCCTTGTGTTTCCTCTGTGCCTCTCTATTTCTGTTCTTCCTGGCCAGCTAGCTATTCAGATGTGACTATGGCCACCTCCCAGTGAGTATGTGAATCAAGTTCTAATAACAGAGCTGTCTTCAGGAATTGTGGCCTGATAATTTTAACTTCTAGGTGGGACTATGACTTACCTGAATGCAAAAATAATCCTCAAAGGCAAATGAGGTCATTTGAGTGTATTATGAAATAACTGTATAAAATGGATGCATTTATTAAAACAGAAAAAATGTTGCAATTGCTAATTGCTAAGTTCCTGCAGGAAGACAGATGTGGGTGAGCCTGTGGCAGCATACTGACCACACCCTGTGGCTCCTAGACTTGTGTCTACACTGACTTACAGTTCACCTAGGCTCCCAGAACTTTCTAAATACTGGCCAGTCTCCCTCTAATCCCTGAGCGCAGGCCTCATCCAACAAGAGAGTGGAGCCCATAAATGGGATTCCGTTTTCTTTTCCTTAACAAATCAAACCTCAGTAAGTTTGGGCATGTACTGCTTGAGTCTGCCGTGAAGTCCTGTGGTCATCTGATGAGGAGCCATTGCTGGCCTTTGTCCTTCTATGGTACAATTTCTGGTCCTGCTTGAAATTGCTTCCCAGAAGCACCACCTGTGGCCAAGCCCCTATTGCAGAAATCTGAGACAGTGGCCATGAAGGTGAGGCGGAAGCTCGGCCTCCCACATGAAGCCTGGCCCCTTTTCTTGGGTAGTGGCCATCTTTAATCATCAGGGCCTCCAGAAAGAGAAGCCAGCATCCCCCGGTAAGAAACTGGATCAAGAGGTATCGGCATTGAAAGGAGCAAGATTCTGTTCCCGCCCAAGATCCAGAAGGAGTTGAGGGGCAGAGATCATGGGTTGCAGGTGTGGATGCTGGAAAATGGCAGAGCATGGCCAGCCAGCTCCTCGAGTCTGAAGCTCATCCACGTGAAGCTGACATCTGTAGGGCTGGTGGGAGACCCGATGAGGACTGGGTGGTAGGAAGGAGAAAGTCCTGAAATGGTAGTTAAATAGGTGAGCTGTGGCCTCTGAGCTGAGAGGGATCCAGTGAGCTTGAAGGGAACCAGTGGTTATTAGGGTACACATGGAAGTTGGAGATGGTTGGAAAGCCCGGGATGCCAACCCAGAAACAACCCCACCATCGTCCTGGGCCCAGGAAGCAAAGGTTGGTGGGCTCTGGTCTCAGGGAGGTTTGTGAGCCCTTCCCAGTGTGGCTCAGAGTCATGTCCACCTGTCCTGTCCCTACTAGTCTCCAATGTACCTTAGAGCCAATCCCACCCATCACGTGAGGAGAGGAGTGACTTGTGTAGCCCTGCGTGAGGACTTTCGTCAGTGGCCCTGTGACCAGAGTTTAAAAACAAAAAAGATAGAACAAGAGTGAAGAGGATGGCAGAGGGAAGAGGGCACGGCCATCGGCCAGTGGGCCCAGTATGTGCCGGAGAACGCTGAGAGAGGAAGGGCGCGTCAGCGGTCAGGGACTCAGGGGCTTCCTCTCCACGGCTTCAAGGACAGGACAGTCCACACAAACCTTGAGAAGTCTCACTTCTCTGTCTTTTCTGTCGTGTATTCTTACCACAGCATAAAATAGTAACCTCATACAGCGTTAGGCCAGAACCTTATTCATTTGCTTACGTTAGTCGGTTCTAGAAAGGCGGCCAGGCCACCAGTTTTGTCATGTCCCACTTCCGGCATGGGGCACAGGTGGAAGGAAGAGAGTCTGGGAGGAAACTCACACGGCCAGCGTTGCCAAGAGATGAGCATCTCCTTTTCTCATTCTTTTCCTTCCTCTCTCCCTCCCTCACCTCTGGACACTTTCTTGTTATTTACAGTATCCGCCTTAGCCCCAATTTATATTTTCAGTCTTTTACTAGAGAGACCCTGTGATATTTACACACGTACTCAGTTTATTTCACTTAAGATTATACCTTCAAGGTGCACGGGTGTAGCTATAGATGGCTTAAGGCTTCAGTTTATCCTTTTTTGTGGCTGAGTGATACTTCAATGTACAGAAATTCCACCTCTTTTGTATCCACTCATCAGCTAATGAACATTCAGGTTTTTTCCCAAGATTTAGCTATCAAACTGTGTGGCTATGAATATGGCTACACATATATTGATGTGGTTTGCTTTTAATTCTTTTGGTAAGATATCCAGAAGAGGAATAGATGGGTCAAATGGGACCATTAATCCTAGGTTTGTTTGTGTGTGTGTGTGTGTGTGTGTGTGTGTGTGTGTTTCAGTACCAGGGATCAAACTCAAGCCCTTATGTATCCAAGGTTGGCGTGGTACCACTTGAGCTAAATCGCCAGCCCCATTAATCCTAGTTTTCTGATGGATTTCTACACTGACTTCCCCAGTTCTTGCTCCAGTCTGCCATCCTTATGTATATCTGAATTATACCAATAAAATTAAATTTTTTTAAATTAAAATTTAAAAAGAGATGTGTCTCAGTGACAGCTCCTGCCTTCTGTACAATATTTGTACTCATAGGAGAAAATATGTCCTCTAATTTGATTAACAATGGATATTCTTGACTTAATATCACCATTTTAACATGCCAAGGTAGAGGTAACAGGGGAGTAAATACATCTTCCCTGGGGATCATATCTAATGAGAAATGCCAGCTTCTGGGGTTTTCTGGGTTTGTGTCTCAGGTGGGGTCTTCCTGAGATCCAGATCTTCAGTAATGTGGCAGAGGGAGCCAGTACAGACAGACGGACAGAGTACATCCTCCGGCAGGTGTGCAGGAGCCAAGACGCCCTCAGACTCTGATGACAGGTTGGGGGCGGGGCTCCTGCATGATGGCGGGAGGGTCCGGGCTGTTTTCCCGGCAGCGGCCTGCGAGCCGGGGATTCACCCTCCTGGGCAGGAGCTGGCCGTAACCGTCCAGTCCTCTTTCCCTTAGGATCCCCGGCCTTTTTAGTTATCCGAAGATTGAACTATGCACAAAAGAGCCTTTTTATTGGAAAAGATTAAGAGGGCAGGGTGCTTGCTGTGGTGGTCTGGCTAACACACACACACACACACACACACACACATGCACACACGCCCCGCCGCCGCCCCAAGCTGCCATCCATGGAGCTTTTTCCAGGCAACAGCCCCGGGGGCACCGCTTCACTTACGCGGTATCATCTGTCTCAAAACAGGATCATCCCCAAGAGCAGCACAGAGCCTCTTCTCTTCTGCTGCCGGAGAAGCTTTGGTGAAATGAGATTGAAGTAGGAGCAGTTTCCTTTCCTTTTCTTTTCTTTTTTTTGCAAGTAGTCGGCATTCCAGGCGATATTTCCTCTTTATGCACAGAACATTGGTTAGCTTCTGAGGGGTCTGCTGGGGACACATCCTGTCCACAGAGGCAGCCACCAGGCTTGGGACATTCCTTGCAGAACTGTCTTTCCCTCTGCAGAGCCCCCTCAACGAGGGACAGTGTGGCCCATGTGCACACAGCTAACCGGGGAGCAGCCACATTAAAGCTGGGGGGTGGGGTGGGCCTGAGGCCTGAGCAAGAGGCTCTTGGGGACCCGGCTTAAAGGGTGGGTGGCTGAGAACTCAAAGGACAGCATGGGAAAGGCAGGAGCTGTGGATAGGGGGTGATGCTGAGGGAGGAGCCACTGGGTGATACCTGTGTTTGCCCACGCACCAGATGACTATTGCAATCATCAGTTCATCATACTTATTCTAAAAACAATCTCTCTAGTTTCTCAAACATAAACAGAGCATTGGAAACCAGGTCTTCATAGACAGACCATTGTAAACAAGTTCCAGAGGACATATTTTGAAAAAATGTAGTTGTACAAATAGTTTACCTTGCTTTCTACATAGATTATTAATTCATTCTGAGACATTTTATATATATATATATTATTATTATTATTATTTTGAAACAGGGTCTTGCTTTGTAGCTCAGGCTGGCCCTGAGCTCACTATGTAGCCTAGGCAAGCCATGAACTCAGAAATCCTCCTGCCTCTGCCTCCCACATGCTGGGATTACAGGCATGAGCCACCAAACCCGGCATTTGTGGTGTGTGGTACTGATGGCTGGTGGGTGTCAGTCACCATGCACCATACTGTTGTATGTGGTTACGAGGGTCAAACCAGGGACCTTGCGCTTGCTTGGCAGGCACTGGAACCACTGAGCTAAATCTTGGCCCTATAATTATTATTTTTAACATTTATCTTGTTAGACTTCTAGACTTCCAAAACTTCTCAACACCCTGGTGGAGTTAGTTACGTGACACTGATTCCCAGGCATTCCCTGTCCCCCTTCTGAGGAAAACATGCCCATCTGACTGGCTGAGCTGGGCGTGGGATGGCCACCGCTTCTCTTCATTTAAGCTCGTCACACTCATGCTGCCAGGAGCTCTCTGTCTAAGGAAAAGGGAGCAGTCTCCGGTGGTCCTTTCCCGCAGATCCCAGCCCCCAATTCTTGGGTATTCCCACGTAATTGAAAAATTTTTGTTCACTGAAAGATTTCCCTGAATGGTGTCGCATCACCCCTTCCCCCACCCCTGAAAGAAGAGCGATGGAGATTACAGAAAGAGTTTTTGTTTTGTTTACTAAAGATAGTAATCACCGGTTAAGAAAATTGATCCATTACGATGCACTACATAAGGATGTTTATTGAAATGGTACTTCTACCAGGGATGTGTTAAGAATACGAATGAGAGCCGGGCGTGGTGGCTCACGCCTGTCATCCCAGCACTCGGGAGGCAGAGGCAGGAGGATTGCTGAGTTCCAGGCTTGCCTGGTCTACATAGTGAGCTCAGGGCCAGCCTGAACTACAAAGCGAGGCCCTGTCTCAAAAAAAAAAAAAAAAAAAAAAAAAAAAAAAAAAAAAAAAGAATTCGAATGAGACCTTGTTTTTGAAAATTTTCAATTAGCTCTTCATCCTCATCCTCCCAGGAATATTCATCCCCTGCCCAGATCCTAGAGAGACCTTCCTAAATCGCACCTGACCTTTCTTTGCCCATTACTCCCAAGATAATGCCAAGGCTCCCGATTGTGTTACAGACCTTCCTGTAAGTGCCCCTACCCCTCCTGCCTCTTCCCAACTCCTCTTGGGCCCCTTCACCCCCAGCAGTTTCAACCGCTTGCAGTCTCTGCCTTCCCTGTGCATAGCTCTAGACCCTCAGCCTTTGCCCCGTGCACACCCAGTCCTGGAACGCTTCCTAGGTCCTTTCCTGAGCCATGCTGAGTAACCGTATTCCAGGACCTCCATTCCTAGAGGCTTCCCAGGATGCCCTGGTTCTGTGTCTCCTCGTGTCTAAACGTGCCTGTTGTGGCACGAAAGTCTCCCGGAGAGTCCTTAGTTGGCTCATCTCCCTGATCCTGTACCACGGGCTTCCTGATGCCAAAGGCCTTTATTTATTTCCTCTAGATCCTTGGCACACAGCATGGGACCATCGGGTAGTCAACTTTAAGCTAATGTTTTAAAACAAATTATTTAAATGACTTCAATGTCCCCTTTTACTGAGAGTCTGAACAACACCTCAGTAGCAATAAACCAGTACCCAGACATTAGTTTCTATTTCCATTCTCTAATAAAAAGAACTGGGGCTTCTTGGAGGACCAGCAAATTCGAAGGCTAAGGACGGGGGCACGTGGGGAGAACCTGGAGTAGCGGGTAGAGTTAGTAAGTGAAGGAGCGCTCACAAGGCAGAGTGATATGCATATACCAGACATGCCGGAGCCAACCAAAGAGCCCAGAGGCCAAAGTTGGGACCGTTTAAGCAGCAAATAACTTAGGTGGTATTGATTATAACCCCAAGCATGAGCTACAGTTTCATGAGTTCATATAGATGTAGAGCAATGATCTCATGAATCATGTTCATGTAAAGGATAGACAAATACCCCTTCACAAGATTTCCAAGTTATGCTTGTATACACTGGGGTCGAGTAATGTATCCCCTTTGTCTGTTGGCTGCACATGATAACTTCCTCCCAGAATGCAATATGTAAAGGGGAAAGAGAGTTACCTGAGAGTGCAGACACCTGATACACCTGGCCAGTTAGGAGACTGGATTCTCAAGTCACCCTGTGAACCCTAGATGCGGGCTGCTGAAAATACTACATTCATTCTGTGGTCTTTCTCCCCAAACCCATAACCTCTGTCTAACCTTGAGTCAAACCTTAGACAATTCATAATTGATGGACACCCTGCAGTAAACCTGATCAGCACTCCTCCAAACGGTCGAGGTCATCAGAAACAGGGGAAGCATAGAAACCATTACTATACAGAGCAGTCTCAGGAGATGTGCTACTAAATGGCATGTGGGATTCTGGGGCAGAAAAAGAAAACTGAGTAAAACTAAAGAAATTCGAGTGATGCGTGGAGTTGTGTTACTAATGCTGGATCATTATTAGTCAAAGCAAATCTGGGCTACTACTGGAAAGAACTCTAACATGGGAAAGTGGGTGAGAGGGGTGTGGGAGCTTCCTGCAATATACCGGCACAATTTTTGGAAATCTCAAACCACTGTAAAATAAAACACTTTCCTTTTCAAAATAACCTACCTAAAAAAGTTACACGTTGGTTTAAGAATCAGTTAAAATTAGGGCTGGGGATTTAGCTCAAGTGGTACGGCACCAACCGTGGATGCTCAAGGGCCTGGTACCACAAAAAAAAAATCAGTTAAAATTATGCTAAACCCTGCCTCTTTTTCAGTGTGTTGCCCTCTCTTGTGACCTGTGGAGTTCTGAGAATGCTGACGATGCCCTTTCCTCCTTCGAGATGTGAGGCTGTGGAGTTCCTCTTAGACAGACAGTTAGGCTTTGAGATAGGGCACCAGGCCCTGGAAGACACCCAAAGAAGGAACAGTGTCATGAGTCTAGAAATTAAATTTTCTAATGTTCTCAGTATTGATTCTCACAGAGCATTTGACATATCTCACACTTTTATACAACACTGCATCACAGAATTCGTTGTACCTCTGTGCTGTTTTTTTTAACCATTGATCATTTCAGCGTGACTCCAGACTCAGGATCCAATGCTAAAAGCAACTCTATCGAATATCTTTCTTCAGGTGTCAGCGTTTTCTACCTGGGAGAAAGAATTACACAAAATTGTGTTTGACCCGCGCTATTTACTGCTAAACTCTGAGGAACGAAAACAGGTAACGTCGTGGTAAGGCAAGATGGCAACCATAGAGAGCAGAAGATTATTATGACTGCTTCATCCTGAGAGCAGGGAGCCTTTTCATTACTGAGAGACAGGCGCCAGCTGTTTTAATTTAGCTGGTGGGGAGAGCTTACGGAGTGAGAGCTCGCTGGTCTGCGGGTGAATGCACATTAGAAGGAAGGAGGAGGGTTATGCTGGGAATCATTCTTACCTCACCGTCCAATCATGACCCTTCAAAACACGTAGAGTCGAAAATAAGAAAGCAAGTTTGGGGAACATGAATCATGTTTCACGTTTCAAACGACTGCAATTAGTATGTTCAAGGTACCAGATACTTAAGGATTTATACAGTGATGGTAAAACAGGAGGTGTCCAGAGAACAATTGTGACAGAAGTAAAGAGCAAAAGGTCTAGAAAGCAAGTCCCAGGAAAGCAAGGGCTGGCTTAGAAGAGTGAGTGTAGGGGGGAAGCGGAGGGAGGTAGCCATGCCGAACCGCAGCACCTGGAGAGTACCTGGTTCAAGGCCTGCAGCTTTGTTGATGAGAAAACAACACAGTGACATGAGGACTGGTATTAGAGGCAAACTGAAGAAAGAATGATATCTGGGCCTCCTTCGAAAAGCCACAGTCCTCTTTACAGATAACTTGGGTGAGGCTCTGCACAGGAACTTCTATCACAGTGTTTTTCTTGGGAAACTCCAGCTTCTGTTAGGAACGTTACGACTGTTCCTCTACTGGGGGTCCCCAGAAAAGAGAGAGTGAGCCCAGAGATTCAAGCCAGGGAAGGGCTAATCAAGCCTGTTTCTCTGGTAACGTGCAGGGTTTCATTCTATTACACCAGAGTATACAGTAACGAGATAATGGCCAGATGCTTTTACTTTTAGAAAGTCTTGACCCATTTTTGGATAAAACTGACACGATTTGTTAGAGGGGGAAAAACCCTGCTACATTAAATTATAGTGGCATAAAAACGCAACAGAGAGAAAGAGAAAAAAACTCTGATTATGTGGATAAACAGTTCAAGGCAGAGAGAGATGAAGATATTTCTTTTGAGTTCTGAACTCATAACCAGTCAGCCTTTCTATCCAGATTTAAAATTAACAGAGCCAAAATTCTCATTAATGATGAAGCCACATGCTTTTTACTTAGATCATAACCCTGCCTTCACCCTTTTTATTAGTTTAAATTTTGAGACAGCTACAGAATATACCTTACAATTTGGCCTGAAGGTAAAATAAGCCAATCATATTGTTAAATATATATGTGCTCTAAATTTAAGTCAAATTC
>PVIC010051932.1:0-12343 GCA_004025085.1 Thryonomys swinderianus | reverse complement strand
GATGGACCATTGTTAGATAATAACAGCCATTTCATGGTAAAAATTTGGTTTGCATAGCATTGTCCTATTAAACTTGTAAAGAATTTGCCATGTAGTTTAATTTTGCACGTGGTTTGGTTTTTGGAAATCTCTTGGGTGAAATAAACCTCTTTTTGAGAAATTTTTGGCTGAAGATCTTGAGAATTTTTTTTTTTTTTTTTGAGACAGGGTCTTGCTTTGTAGTTCAGGCTGGCTCTGAGCTCACTATGTAGTCCAGGCAAGCTTTGAACTCAGCAATCCTCCTGTCTCTGCCTCCGGAGTGCTGGGATGACAGGCATGAGCCACCACACCCAGCACTGTGGTATGTGGTATTGATTGTTGGTGTGCATGAGTCTCCACGCCCAGCATTGTATGTGGTTACTGGGGATCAAACTCAGGACCTTGCGCTTGCAAGGCAGGTGCCGGAACCACTGAGCTAATCCTCTGGCCCAATCTCGAGAATTTTTAAGGCTAACTATTTAATTTTGGTTTAGGCAAAAGTAACAATTGTGGAACATAATCTCCTTGTGCAATTACCTGAAGTTCTATGGAACTAACAGGAACACACAATTTAGAATTGTAATCAGAATGAATAACAACAGGAATAATAATGATGCCTTTCAAAGTTAGAGTTTTCCAAGTATCAAAACAGTTATCTCCAGTGGCAGGGTTCCATAAATCCCTGTGGGGACAGATACAGGGGTCTCATTTCCCAGTTGGTAAACTCTCTGAGCAGCAGAAAGATCTAACACAGAGCTCTCAAGCCTTCCCCTTATGAGGGAAGAAATATTTCTCTGGACACCCATACCATCTGGTTTGATACTTATGCCTGGGTCTAAACTAGGTACACCAGGCTCAGCGGGACCGGAGTCCCCTGGCCTGATCCCCAACTGTTTCCTGAGCCCAGGGAAGGGTGTGATTTCTGTTTCCTTGGCAATAATGTGCTATCCTTATCATATTTAGAATGACAAGCCTCAGCCCAGTGAATGCCTTTTTTGCAGCAAGGGCATGGGCCAGGTGGCAATGTACTCTCTTTGGATGCCTGACTTAGTTTCAGATCAGCTTGTAAAGTTGGTTTGATTTTACAGTTTTTCCTGAGATGACCCATTTTTTCACAATTAAAACACTGTAAGGCATTGTGTGCTTGATGTAAATGTTGGGAGATGGCTTGAACCATCAGAGCTGCATTGTATGAAGGAGACCCTATGTTTTGACATGCTTTAATGTATGCTCCAAGATCATTAGAAGAGCGTATAGGATTTATGACTTGTTTACAATCCAGATTAGCATTCTCATAGGCTAGTTGTAAAATCACAATGTCTTCTACCTGGGAATTAAATATCTGTCTTTAATTACTTGACAAAGTGCATGAAAGTTTCTGTTGGCTCTTGTATGACTTGAGTAAAAGATTGTGTAGGTGCACTGCTACCTGACACAGAGGCCCAAACCCTCTGTATGAGGTTTTTAAGCTGGCAAAAGAGTAATGCTGGGCAATCAGCTTGCCTGTGTAAATCTAAAAATTCACCAGTACCAGATAGAATATCAAAAGTAAGCTCTCTGGCCTGAGCATCTCCCTGAGCTTTTTTTTTTTTTTTTTTTTTTTTTTTTTTTTTTTTTTTTTTTTTTTTTTTTTTTTTTTTTTTTTTTTTTTTTTTTTTTTTTGAGACAGTCTCGCTTTGTAGTTCAGGCTGGCCCTGAGCTCACTACGTAGTCCAGGCAAGCCTCGAACTCAGCAATCCTCCTGCCTCTGCCTCCCGAGTGCTGGGATTACAGGCGTGAGCCACCACGCCCGGCACTGTGGTATGTGGTATTGATTGCTGGTGGGCATGAGTCTCCATGCCCAGCATTGTATGTGGTCACCGGGGATTGAACTCAGGACCTTGTGCTTGCGAGGCAGGCACTGGAACCACTGAGCTAAATCTCCAACTCTCCCTGAGCATTTTTATGATTCTATTCCCTAATTAAGGAGCACAGTTTCACCTCAAAATGGAGATACGGAGCAGGGGACAGGCATGTTTTTGCAAGATAAAAGACATCATGTGGAACCAGAGAATAAGTCTGAAGTGCATTGTCCAATAAACCCAGCGTATAGGGGCTTTGGACACCATTGGTCAGCACGCTTCCCCTGAGCTGCTTTAGGATATTAAAATCAAAGGTTTGTGAATGCATGTGTCCGCTCCTGAGTTGTTGGGGTCAGGCAGAAGTGAAATAGGAAAGCACAAAGGGTTTTCAACAGCCTTGTCCACTGTACATGGGCTTTGTAGGGTACAGTGGTAAGAAGTGGCCTTAGAAGCCGGTTTTAGGATGGGGGCAACAAGACCTGTGCATGGCACCTGAGGAGGCTGTGGGGCTCATGATTTAGAGTTCTCGGATAGGGCTGAAGCTGCAGTGTGGTGAAAGCAAATGGGTGAAGAAGCTGAACACCGGGAAGCATGGCCAGAGGGGCAAGTTGGGGGAGGGGTAGCACAGTCTCCTGAGCTGACTGAGAGAGTTTGAGTGCAGAACAGACTAAGGGCCAAGTGGTTAACATTTAAGGGGAAAGAAAATCCTCTCTTTGGCTGGCTTCATGAAGAATTGTTCCCACATGTTCCCATGTTACTAAGTTAAGTGTCTCCTTCTTGGAACGGGGCATATATTTCTATGTCTTGTACCAATTTTCTCACATCTTTCTTTGGTAATTGATATGCTGCTTGCTTTAACAGTGACTTAAGCAATTTGACAAAGTTTCACTGATCTGATGACTGAGACTGACCCATATTTTCTACTCAGCAAAGACAAGATTACTCCCAGCTGGATTACTCCACACTTATCTCTGTGTCTCTTGTCCATGTCTGGAATCATCCTGGGAGATCCATGTGTTGTCAGTTTTACTTTGAGCTTGTCTCACAGGTGAATTCACAGGTAGATCCAATTTAAGTCCATGATGGGCTCCAAATGTAGGGAAGGGAATGTAACTAGGACCTTTGGATTAGGTTCTAGTCTCCTCTGAGTTGACGGCACACAGCAAAATGATATCTAGGTAGAAGTGAGGCTTAGAGAAGCTGAGCTTGGGCCTGATCCATGCTACTCTGGGTAGCAAAAGACCCCAGGCCCCAGCCCGCCACGGCTTTTATTCAGCACCTTTCAAGTAGCAAAATGTAACAAAAACTCAGAGGGCAGAGCAGAAACACCAGCAATGGAATAGTTCCACCTTGAAGCATCACAGCATGTGGGACGACCAGAGTCCTTGTTGTTACCAGAGGTGCAGGTGAGTTGAGTCCAAAGTCGCAGGCAGCCAGGAAGGACTTTCCAATTATTTCTCCCAAACAGGATTCTTTGCAACACAGTTAAGTCCAAAGTCTATCTGCAGGAAAGCCTGGTTGTTTTGACTTTCCACTTATTTCTCCCAAACAGGATTGTTCCCAACACCAGGGGAGGCAGCAGGTTGATGTTCCCCTTAGCCAGGGACTTACAGGTGATGCCCTTTCAGAAGAAGAAGTCAGCCAAAATGGGGATGGACGTTGCTCGGGTACACAATTTTCTCAGCTTGAGAAAATCCAGCCCTCTTGGAACAAGCTGTACATGAAACCATTACCTGTGTGATGCAGGTTAAAAATAGCGGGACTTCCAGCTCCCTGAGTGTTGTCAGTTATTAACATTCTTTTAATTGAACTGGAAATGAACCCATTGCATGTGAAGCCGTGTGTCACAACTTACTTCTGGTCAAGTGGCTCCTGAAATGCTGGCCTTAACATGGCTTGGTACATTTTTGGAAAAATTCGCAGCACAAGTGGGAAATGAGAAGACAGTGTGAGCTATACCCCTTCTTTTTCCAGACCTGCTGTAAGAGTCCTGGAGTTCAGTGCAAAGTTGTGTTGTGGGGCTGGCTGGTTTTGCTCTTCCTGCTGAAGTTGCATCCAGCCAGCCTGTCTGCATGTTTCCCTGCTTGCTGGTGGGCCTGAGTGTGTAGCTACGAATAGTCAACTTGTAAGATCTGCAGGATCTGAGGACTCCAAACAGAGCAGGGATCTGAGGCCCTTGGTGGGCCCTAAACTGCTCTCAATTTTGAGGTTCACATAGAAGACTCACCTATTTTCAGAAACCCAGGAGTAATGGGAAGAAATTATAACATAATGAGAGGCAGAATGGTGAGTGTGTTTATCTGGACAACCCTAAGGCAGATCTGGGATGAAGACAAGACAAGCGAAGTGCCCAACAAAATTTAAGGAAACCCTGATTCTCCTCTTCTTCCAAGTACAGGGCCCACCCTCGAGCCAGCCTGAGAGTGAGGGCCTGCTTTAATTTTGCACCGCAGTCCCAGCCTTGCATATGGATGTCAGTCTGATCCTTATTGAGAGCAAAGGATGCCTAGAGGAGGGATCTAAGAGGGCCTCGAGACAGCGGAGGCTCTTCTGGCAGCATTCATTTCTCCCTCTACCTTGGTAACCAAGGTCCAAATTTGTTTGAGGTCGTAATCAGTGAACCCAGTTTAATGAAACATGAAGAAATACTACCCCGCCACTCTTACAGCCTAGCATGGTTCTGGGTGAAAGGAAAGCAGATGTATATGCTGTGGGACAGGGAAGGCTGCTCAGAAGAAGCTCGCTAATCTGAGAGAAGCTCGTTTTGCCTTTTTGACTTTTCTCCTTTTAGCCTGCAATTTGGAATCTTCAAGGGCATTTTTGAGAAAAGAGGTCACATACTATAAAAACAGAGCAGAAAGATAGAAATCTGACACCGTAGTATTGTTAGCAGTGCTATTATTGAATCTTATAATGTGACAGGTCCTTAAAGAGTTGCGACAGTGAGAGATGAAATAACTGGCTCCAGGTCTTCCTAAAGAAAAGCAGAACATGAATTAACACACAGGACTGTCTGATTCCAAAGTTGTGGCCTTAGCTCCTGCCCTATATTTCTGTGCAGGTGAGTCCTGGAGTCAGCTGGAATTCAGCTCCTTCTCTCACCCTGTGACTGGGTTTCTATTATTGGTGCTTAGCAGCTTGTGCTCCCCTAACTTGAAGCCAGATCAGTATCTGCTGTTGCCTTCTGCATGCTGAGCCTAAAAAGATGAGCTTCCTTTCTGGGGCCTTCAGGTACCTGCATGGTGCTGGTACTCCCTGCCCAGCTGGAAGGGATGCACCCTTTAGGGCTACTTTTCCAACCTCGCTTGCTCAACTAGATTAAGTTTCCATGAAATATGTATGCTTTCTCCTAAGGCCTTGGAAAGTATGCTGATTGGGATCAGCTGGCTTGAGCAGCGAGTCGGGTGGAGAAGATGTGCTCTCTCATTGCACTGCCCTGTCCTTCACCCAGGGGGACCAAGACAAACTCAGACTGGGGCATCTCTGTGTCTCTAGGGCAGGTCAGGATCAGAGGCTGTCTGAGGCCAGGGTCTCCAGGCAACAGCCCAGACACTGAATTATTGTCCAGAAAACCATTCAGCTGTGAGATAGGGCAGGAGCTCCCAAGAATAATTTCAGTTTCTAGTCATAAACTGAGCCTTCCTCCACTCTACTCCCATTTACTTAGAATGATGCTGACAGTCAGACTCATTTCTTCTGTCTTGGGGACTGTGAGATCCCCAACCTGGGTTTGAACTTTAGATTGTATTTGTCTTGGGATACAGCTTGCCTAATTTCATGAAGGACTGTCAAGGACCTACTGAGGGTGTGTGTGTGTGTGTGTGTGTGTGTGTGTGTGTGTAATGAAAAATACGAAAGTATGGGGGAAAGAGCTCATGGTAAGGTGAGAGAATATTGAGTGACAAGCTCAAAAGGAAGAGGTGAAGGGGAGATGGGAATGGTGTATGTTCTCTGCCAGGGCGAAGTAGCCACAACAGAGGATTTGTGCCAGTTTCCATTGCTACAGCCTGCATTCATGATGGGGTCCTTGGTGGCACTGGTTCCAGGTAGTTTGAGACTGTGCTGGGTCTGTGTGGACTTTGCTACTGGCATCTGGCCACCCTCAGGGCAGGTTGTAGTAGCTGTGCTAATTCCCAGTGACACCTACCCCAGCAGGGCTCAGCCAGACAGGAACAATGTAGGTAGAACTTCAGCCACTGGCCTGGGTGAATGGTGAAGCTGTTTTGTGCCAACTTGGCTATAGGTGCCCAGGCAGTTGAACAAATAGGACTCAGGGTGTGTCTTGGAGAGTGTTTGGGGATGAGATTAATATCCTGATTGGTTTACTGAGTAAGGCATATCACTGTCCTTATGCAGGTGGCTCTTACTGATCAGCTGAGGGCCAGAATTGAACACAGGGCTGACTCTCCTTTGAGTAAGAGAGAATTCTGCCTAGCTTTGGACTGGGTCATCAGCTGACAGTGTAAGCTCCATAATAGCTATAGGCCAATTCCTTACTATAAATATCTCCACTGTATATATGTACTACTGTATATCATATATATATATATCTTATTTTATACTATTATATATCATATATACATATATAGGTAAGTTGTATATTTACATCACATATATCTTATATATGTGTATACAGTGGTTCAGCTTGAGATTTTTTTATATTGTGATGGTGGAAAAGCAATATCCATCAGCAGAAACTGTATTTTGGATTCTGAATCCACTTTTGTCCATTTCCCAGGCTAGTGATTCAGGGACAGTACTCTCTGGCAAGGCCAGGCAGTGACACACAGCTCCAGTCAGCCACACGGTGATGAGGAAGAACAGTGGATGCTTTCCTGCAAGCTGTATTGCTCAGCTTTATGGTCTTTGGGGTAGGTGGAATAAATACATCCTCAATGATATTTTTAACCTGCAAAAGTTTATCAGAACACCAGTGTAGGTAAAGGCCTGGAGAGCCCCCAACTAATTTAGTCTAATAAAAGGCGTCCTTATGGGACCATGCAAACTCAAATTACAGGTAATGGCCACTTCATGGGGTGGTCAAAGAGCTGTCTGAAGAACATAGTGGAAATGTTGGGATTTTACAGAAATCTTAAGTGAAGGTATACTATTTCCTCTGAGTCAGCACAGAGAAGACAAAATGAGGGTCTGTGGTGGGCTGGATAGTAGTTCTCAAAGATGTCTGTGACCTAATGTCAAGAACCTGTGAACATCCCACCTGCCAGGGCAAAAGGGACTGTGTAGATGTGATGGGGTTCAGGATCTTGGGAGGCAGAGACTGTCTTGATGATCTGGGTGTAGCCTCCTTTTAACAGTGGGGCAGGAAAGATAGAAGGATAGAGAGGAGACTTAACGAGACCAGAGGTTGTGGTAAGGAGCTGGGAAGATAGGAAAAGGGAGTCTGTGAGCCGAGGTGCATGGGGACCTCAGAAGCTGGGAAAGGCACAGCTAATCTATGGGAAACATTACCTTGTCCTCGGGAAGCCCAGACAGCAGCCTGGATACTAAACACACGGACAGACAGACTCTGAGCATCCCTTCCCCCATTTCTGCAACTCTCTCCCCAGATGGAACTGCCAAACGGACCATCGAGCTACGTTTGGCAAATTTTTTTAAATGTCCTCACAGGTTTAGGAGGGTTTCCTGTTGTGCATCCTATAGGTTCTGTTTTGGCTTGGTTTCTTCTCACTGCCTCACAAATGTCATATGTAGTGAAGGAGATACCTTTCTTGGAAACACTGAAGAATTTTTTCAGTTTGTTCCCATTGTATCTAAGGCAGGCCTTGCCCCGCTGACAGCAGGAATAGCACAGGAGCCTCTCTGAGGACTGTGTTGAGATGAGCGTCCTACTAGAAAAGTGGCTTGGTTGTCTTATTTGAATACTTTGATGTACAGTGCAGGTCACCTCAGACTGTTTCTATCGTGCAGATGCAGTGGGAATGGGCGCTGCTAAGCAAACCGGCAGTGATTGAAAGAAGGGACTAGTTCCTGCTAGAGAATGAGGCTGAGGTTCTGTTTTCTGCTCCCCACCTATTCTGAAGATTTTTAAAATTTGGCTTGGCTTCCTCCATAATCTGATTTGTGTGTTCTGTCTTTGTGTTTTCTTTCACTGTTTTTTGGTCTTTTGATTTAGCTTTGTTGGCAGCTGCTCTTCCCCCGAATACTTGAAGGAGTTCCAGTTCCACAGCCAGAGGAAGCAACGATTTGATGGCTGGGAAGCCACCCTGTTCCTGCAGCTGATTCTCTGGTGCCCTGAGCTTCCCCAGGGCAGCTGCTTCCCCAGGGCTGGCATTCTCTGTGGGAACACTCTAGCTGGGGTCCTCTCACCTGAGGTTAGAATTTGGGTCTCCTGTGAATGTCACACCAGGTGACATTTTGAGGTGATCAGGGATATCTTTCTTCCTAAAAACATGTGATTGCCCTTCTTAGTGTTCTCTGTAAAGGCATAGGAAGAAGCAGGATTCTGATTGAGTCCCTAGTAACGCATAGTTTCTAACTTGAGCTGAATACTACTTTATGATTTTTATTCTGGCGTTAATTCCTGGGGTAATTCCTCACTATGTCATGGCACTGATTGGTCACCACCTGGATTCAAGTCCACGCTCTGCCACTCACCACTGATGTGGCTCTAATAATCTTTCTTTTTTGTGCCGCAGTTTTCCTTTGTATAAAATGGGTGTGGTGATAATATTTACCTCTTGGTATTATTGAGAGGGTTAAATATGTGTGTAGAGGCCAGATGACTCAGAAGATTAAAAATGACAGAGTAATGGCTGGCAGCCAGATATAGTCTCTCCACGATCTAGAATTGAGATACTTAAAAAAGAAAATTTTGGTGAAAAAAAAAAAAAAGTAGAACTCTAGGAATCAGGAGGGAACTGATAGGAAAACTAGAAATTACATGGAGAAATGAAGTAGAACACAGAGAAAAGAAAAGAGACGCTTGGAAAACTAACCCTGGTTCCTGGGCAAGGGGACCTGCCTACATTAACCCAAGGCCAGCAGCTGCAGGGAGAGAAAATGACCAGGTCAGCAGTAATAGCTCCAAGAAAAGCCAGTGGCTATTGCAACCTGCAAAAACTGCGTTTTACTCGGAAAGTGACTCCTTCCACATGGAAGGATAGAATAGGATAAGAAATCAAGGGAATACCTGCTGTATTAGAGATGGTTTAATCATGAGACATCTTGGAGGTTGCGTTTTTAAAGACTGAAGTGCAGAACAATTACTTCTCAGGGTTTCTGGAGTCGCGACCACGTGATTAGGCGGGAGATGGTCACAAGAGACAGTTGTGGAGAGGGCAGTGGTAGACAGAGACCCTCTGAGAAGTGTAAACTCAGGGGGAAAGAACACGAAGGTTGTGCCATCCAAGTTGAGAAGCCAGGCCAGATACATGGCTCTGAAGGCCCTTGTGTCTCAAATGCCAGCATTAAATCCAGTAGGACACCCCATGCACGCCTTTAACACAAGAGCTAAGTGATCTGTTTGCTTTCCCCTTCTGCCCATGTGATCAAAGAGACCTCAGCTCCGGTGGTTGCCACAGCCTGTGATGTACAGAGGGAAGGGGGCTGTGGAGCAGGGAAGGCACCTCACAATCCATAGGTCATAAAGCTAAAATGTGTGCGTGGGGGGGCCCTGACTTGGAGGGACGTGGAAACTGAGAGCTGCCCAAGAGAATGCAGCCTGAAGTGAAATAGCCTGAGGCAGAAGGCACTCACTGGCTGACCACACCCAGCAGGAAAGGTGGGCAGGATGCAGTGTTCACACGTGAAAACCTGAGCATGAAAACAAAAGAGGTTTTAGTAGTGACTCACTGCCCCCCCCCCCCATGTGGTAGATTCCAATACTGCAGACCTTGGAAGAAACCACTCATTCAAAGACACAGAGGGATTTTTTATTTTTTGGAGATTCATTTCTCTTTTTCTTCACAGTTTTTCTGAGAGGGAAGGGTTTTTATTTCCTTAATTTTGTTTTCCATTTTTCTTTCTTTTTAAATTGTTCTTTTCTGTTACTTTATAAAACTCTATTATATATTATATTTATTTTACTCCTTAATAGGATCTTTATCTCACAGTTCTCTCCCCTTCTTATCTTCCTTTTCTTTATACTTGAGGTTTTATTTCTTTCATTCTTCTCTTCTCCATTCCCTCCGTCTTTATTGGCCTTATTATTAAGATTTATCAGGCTAAAAGTTAGCTACAGGGGCTGCTCCACAGCCCCTGTAGCTAACTCTATGCTAATACAGTTGAATTACTTTGAATTGTTAATGGTGGTAAAGCTGTCACATGTACTGGCCATTTGCAGTATGTCAATGTTGGATTGCTTTTGTGTCTATTTTATAATTACAGCTCTCTTTTATCTTGTTAGGGTGGTACAGTGGTAGCTTTTATTGGTTCTTATGTCAATGTTAATGTCCAGTTTGTCATTGACTCTATTATTAGAGTGCTGGTTTCATTGCTATTGCCAGACAGCATAATTGTTGTTGTTATAATTGTTTTTACTATATGCCAATATCTTGTTTGTTTTTGTGTCATCAGTAATTCTGTAATTCATTATCAGAGAACTGGGTACTGGGCTAATCACACTATACTCTCTTTTCCCAAATTAATGGAAGTGGTCAGACAGAGACAAATGTATAAAGCTAGTCATATTCAGAACATATGATGGGAATGTAGGCATTAAATGAAGATATCTCCATACTAGTAATAAAGTCTTTCCACTATAATTGTGTAATCCTCAGCATGTACACACACACATACACAAACACCACATACATACACACACTAAAACTAAGAGAAACATGAGAAAACAAAGTCCAAAAAACCCTCCATATTCTAGTTTTCACAAAGCTAATAAATAGGACATCCATGGGGAGGAAATCAAAAGCTATACAGCTGGATTATATGAAATGATAAAAGAGAAGAACAAAAACAGATCAATAAGTTTCTTCATGAGCTCAATCATGATGTAACTAAAAAGGAAATGACTTAATAAAGCAATCAGTGGATTTATAGAAGATACTAATAAAAAGCTAGCTAAGCTGAACAAATAACACAAAACACGAATAACCAATTTAGCTCAGAATTAGAGTTCATGAAAAGGTACCAAGTAGAAACCCAGGAGATTGAAAATACTATTCAAAATATGGCAGCAGGAGTAAGCAATGTAAGGACAGTGTCAGCATAGAAGATAGGCCTGATGCAGATGACCATGTCCTCAGAGGCACCTTAAAAACAGCAATAGAACAGGGAAAGTGGATCCAGCAGCTGCTACATGAGGAAAAAGACTTATCTAAGATTAACTGAAATTAGTAAACAATCAGAAGAGAATACGAGTGAACTTAAAAAAATATCCTGTTAACTGAAATAATAGCAGAAAACTTTCCAAGGATAGGGAAAGAATTTGACATACAGATAAATGAGGCATATAGAATCCTCCTTAGCTGTGCTCAGGAAAGAGTATCTCCACAACATATCACAGTCAAAGTTTTAGAAGTCTAGCACAAAGAATTTTAAAAGCTATTAGAAAAATCAAAAAACAACAAATACAACACAGGTAAACCTACTAGAGTTATAATAGACTTCCCAACACAAATGTTAAAGCCAGGAGACTATTGAGAGAAGTGCTCTAAGCCCTGAAAGTAAAGAACGCTAACCAACACTAATGCATCCTGTAAAACCGTGCTTCCAAATTGGTAGAGAAATAAGATATTTCCAGGACAACACCATACAAAAGTCATGAGGACCAAACCAGCACTCCAAAAAATTCACAATGTTATTATAAAAAGAGATAATAAAACTAACAATGCTAAAACATGTAATAGAATGAATACATCAAATAGGATGAGCAGTTAAACAGCAGGTAGATGGGGGAGAAATCAGCAATAAAAAAATAATGGAATGACACGAACAAGTCCTTATATTTCAGGCATAACTCTCAGTTCAAGTGGTCTCAATTCCCGTATTAAAGGAACAGGTTGGCAACTGGAGCAAAACCACGATAACAGCAATAAACCAATGGTATGCTGTAGACAAGAAATAAATTTAATTTCAAAATTTATGGACTAAAAACCAAAGGGTAGAAAGCAGTACTGCATTTAATAGCAGCCCCAAACAAGCAGGAGTAGCTATCCTATTTTCAGACAAAGTGGACTTCAAGCCAAAACTGATCAAAAGATGCAAAGAGTGCTACTGCGTATTGGTAAAAGGAACAGTTCAAGAGGAAGAGATCACAAATATACATATATATGCTCTGAAAACTAGCACACCCAACTTTGTGAAACAAACATTGCTAGATATAAAAGATCATATAAATATAAACACCATTGTACTGGCGAACTTCAGAAACCCCTGTCACAAATGAATCAACTAGACAAAAAAAGAAACAAGGAGATATCCGAGTGGAATCACACCTTTGAACAAATGAACTTAACAGATAGCTACATAGTGTTCCACTCAGGAACAGAATGTACTCTTTTTTTTTTTTT
>PVIC010051931.1:0-12335 GCA_004025085.1 Thryonomys swinderianus | reverse complement strand
ACAATTCCCGGATCTTCTCTTTGGCATGAACACCTGTAGATGCAAATGAGTTCTAGAAAGTAGGACAGCTTTTATAGAGTGGAATATTTCTATAGGAAACTTGGTGTGGGAATGTGATGAGGGGAAGGAATAAATATGAAACAGAAAGAAAATAAAAGAGCATGTATAAAGGGGGGAGGAGGGGGGAGTGGGTAGGGATGTGGGTAAAAATGAGAATTAACTTGTTGCATATACTGGTACAAATTTCCCAATGTTATATGTGATTTTGAGATGTATATAAGTTGTACCAATAAAGAATTCAATTTAAAAAAAAGGTGCAATAAACGAGAAACCCCAAAACAAAAACAATACTTTAGGGCCGGAGGGTTAGCTCAGTGGTTCCGGCGCCTGCCTTGTAAGCACAAGGTCCTGAGTTCGATTCCCGGTTACCACATATAATGCCGGGCGTGGTGGCCACCAACAATCAACACCGCGTACCACAATGCCGGACGTGGTGGCTCACGCCTGTAATCCCAGCACTCGGGAGGCAGAGACAGGAAGATTGCTGAGTTCGCAGTGGCTTGCCTGGGCACCATAGTGAGCTCAAGGCCAGCCTGAACTACTAAGTGAGACCCTGTCTCAAAAGCAAAAACAAAAAACAACAACAACAACAAAAAAACAATACTTTAACAAAATCTTGCATTGAACAAAAATTTCTGGTGAGGTGTAAAAGACACAGCAATGACTGAGAATCTCAGCATAATGCTTGATACTGTGACCCTGACTGCATAGGAGCTTGTCTCCTTCTCCTCTCCTTGAACCTTTTCCTTTCTTAGGGAGACAAAGTGGCCCAAGAAAAACAGGCATGGGCTTTGGAATTAGACTGATTTAGTTAAGATCTTAATTCTTCCATTTCTTAGCTGTGTGATCTTAAAAGAGTTACTTTCCTCTTCCATCCTCACTTTTTTAGTAGTTAAATGAGGAGAAAGTATTTGTTACATTCAAGTCTTAGTGCAAAGAGTAAATGGTAATACATATAATACATTTTCCTAGGCAGGATAATACATGATCAATGCAGCTCCTGCCCACATATAGTTCAGTGAGGGACTCAATAGCAAACAGTGATCAAATAAATAAATTATTATGCTTGTAATGACTGTAATAAAGTGGAGTGCTAGGACAAATAACAAGGGAATATCATGTCACTGGTTGCTTGGAGTATTGCTGAAATCAAGTAATCAAAATCATGTGTCACATTTTAATTATACACATACATGTTGGCGTGTGTGTGTGTGTTTTAAGTAAGTATAGGTACAGTAGTCTTTGGAACAAAACAGAAATGAGCAAGAATCCTAGCTTTCCCTCTTAGAAGTGGATTTGGCAGAGTACTTAATTTCTCAATCTCAGTTTCTTGTCTTCAAAATGGGAATTGCAGCCTGTCTGTCACCCAGAGCTGGCCTGAGGGTTTTCCTACCTTTCTTCTTACTGCTTTAGTATCTGGAGGAAACAAAGGCAACAAAACAAAATACTAAGCCTGTGTAAGGTACAGACACAGGAGTGAAAAAGTAGGACAGAATTTCAGTGTGAAGATCTGGCTCAAAAGGTTACGTTTCGGTTGCACACTGAGATAACTTTTATCATTGAGTTGTTTTTCTCTAATAAACCATGGGAATTTAGTTTATTACCACCTATATGCCTAAGAGCTGTAGAATACCATAGGTGACCCACAAATGCGTCCTGAGTAGATGATTGCATAGACCCAGAAGAGACAGTCACACCACAGAGGTGGGAGGATTAAGGACCCTCCCCCACCCAGGACTTTCAGAAAACCTTTCAGCACCCTTGATTGCTATGTGGTCTGACAAATGCATAAAATATGGTCCCTTTCCAGCTGCTTGCTCAGTCCACGTCTGGAGAGGTGCCAGCCGCCTATATTTGATCAGCTTAGAGCAAGCAGTGAGGTAGTTAAGGCTGAGCAGAGTTCAGCCAGCTGAGAAAATGGGTAAATATTTCATAGGCTGAGTGGTAAATAATGTATACATTCAGAGAAGCAAGGTGAATCTTTTATAGATGTGAGTGCCCGTTAAGTCTGCAATTAAATGCTGGTGCTGGAAGAAATAAAAGCAAATCCTAAATCCCCTCCTTCTTACTAAGAATGAAAGGTTTGCCCATAAGCTTTTGGTAAGAAATTCAGTCTCTAATTCTTGATTGTGAACTGCACAAATGTAGTATCTTTCTGTAAAGAAAAGACCTTTTCCTTTATTCCAATGTTACTTATAGAAGTATATTCAAAAACTTTTTAGCATATATTCATATATTCTTATATAGTTTTGTATGGAGTGTCTATGTGAAACTTCAAGTATGAGATTTTTTTTACACTCCCACAGAAATTCCAATGAGATTCACTTAAGTAGGAAATATTTGGTACAATGGTCCCTCAAGTTATTATCAGCTTGACCTACAAATTATTTGGGTTACAACAAGAATTTTAGTTTTAACTTCTGACCCAAGTCTTGAGTTACAACCTGAATGCCAGCTGTTTGTGCTATAAGATGGTCTCAGATAATGATTTAACCCTCACAGAATTCTGGAAGGATCATTACAACATCCTTTCCTGTGTGGGGTTAACTGAGAAATCCTGAGTCAGTGTTGTTTAAGGACACTGAGATCTGCCTGTACACAGGAGAAAGACTTTGAAGAGAGACTGTGTAGAGGAGACTGAACCTTCAGTTGACCAACTTGAGTTACAACCAGCCCTTATGAATGCGTTGAGTTCGTAAGTCGAGGATCCACTGTATTTCATTTGTTGAGTCTTACAGTGTTCTAAGCTCTCTAAGTGCCGTTGAATCTGAAGCACACGGTCTGGTGGTAGGAGATACATGTTAAGCAAGAGTTTCAGCTGGAGATAAATGTTGGGAAGAAAATGAAGCTGAGGAAGAGGGAGAGGCTTGCTGGTGAGAGATGTTCAAACAGACATTTGTAAGCACGATTTCATGATATTAAGGGATCAGGCTGGAAGCTGTGAGGCACAGCCCCCATCAGGATTATAAACCTTTCTTTCTCTGAGGTTCTGAAAGCTGCTTCAGAACTTCCCTCCAGTGGAGGAGCTTCCAGGAGCAGGGGTTACTGCACACTTCAGGAGCAGTCGAGCTGATACAGTTTGTCTCAGTGGGGATGGTACAGACTGGCAACCTGGCTGGCAGTGAGCATGCCCTTGTGTGATGTGGGAAGCCTGGTATGCCCATGATGTCCAGTAACACTTCAGCTTTTAGTTTTTGTTTTATTAATTAAATAATTAATTAATTTGACAGGGTCTTGCTTTGTAGTTCAGGCTGGTCCTGACCTCATTATGTAGCCCAGGCAAGCCTCGAACTCAACAATCCTCCTGCCTCTGTCTCCTGAGTGCTGGGATTATAGGCGTGAGCCACCACACCCAGCACTGTGGTATATGTAGCTACTGGGGATCAAACCAGGGACCTTGGGGTTGCCAAATCTCCAGCCCCAGCTTTTAATTTTGTTAGCTTTCTGTCACTATGACAAAATGCCTGAGATAACCAACTGTACAGAGTTTAAGATCATCATCCTTTAAAGATATTTCAGAAATTTTAGTCCATGGTTCGTGGGACTCTGGGTTTGAGGCCTATGGTGAGATGGCACAAGAAGGTGAGAGGCAGGTGGCAGAGGAGGCATGGTGCTGGGAGAAAGAGACAGACAGGAAGGGACTGATGTCATTTCCAAGAACACCCTTACTGGCCTAGTGACATCTCTCCAAAAGGCCCTACCAACTAAAGGCTGCCCTCCTAATAGTGTCACAGGTGGAGGACCAGGACTTAAACACATGGCCTTTTGGGGACCTTTTACAATCTGAACTATAGCAGTAGTGTATGCTGTGAGGACAGGAGATATTCCAACCATTGCAGTATCACAAGCATTTAGGAGGCTTAGGAGAAAGAGTGATTATAAAGATAATGTAATTGGATAGCCGAGTACAATCAATGCACTGCAAATTGCAACGAGTGATTAATTCTGTGGGTGATCAATCACCAACTTATGGCACAATGTTAAAGTCAGAGACCTTTTTGGTAGTACATTAAAAAAAAAATCTCTCATTACTACAGAAATAGGGCAGAAAAACTGAGTCTCATAAATGGCTTAATTATAAAGATAGCAGATATTTGGAGAAGACTGAAAGCTCCATCACAGTAAACTGGCTACACCAAGATCAGGCCTTCTATGGGAAGGGATATAATCCCGAGACTAACTTGGAAAACCTCAATTAATTTCTTGTGAAACAGAACCTGGAGGCCCCAGATGTCTCTGAATCCTCTTGTCCTATGGAAACAGCACATTCCTCCTTGTTAGGGACAGGCTTCACCTTGAAGAGAATGCAGATGCATTTTATGTACCTCACAAGATAAAATCCCCACACTCTTCTCCTTTCAAGATCCACTTCCACTTCTCCTTCTGAATAGCATGCCAGGGACAATGTCAAATCATAACATAACCATACTGAGGAAGTTCTGGTGCTCATAAAGAGGCGAGATGATAACTGAAAGAGCTAACACGTTAGATAGCATTAGCCAGAAGAGCTGGGAGGGTCCAAATAGTGATGGATCAAGGAAAACAAGACATAAAATGGGTTAATAGTTTATTGAAAGGCGAATACTCTGCTGGAATATAGTATTTAGCATCCTGGGAAGGACCCAAAGAGATCCACTAACTTTTTACTGCTATGTCTCTGGGGAGTTTCATAGAGGTGTTAGCTATACTAGCAGAAGTAGAATTGACAGAAATCCATGGCAGATTGGATAAGAAGGGATGACAAAGGACCAGGATAGACAAGTAAAAACAAAAAACCCATCAGTCAATAAATTCTGTAGGAGGAATAGGGGGACACTCTGTTGAGCAAAGCAATGAGAAAGATGTAAACAGAGCATAACTATTACTGAAAAGCTCAGTTGATTGTCCTATGGGTGTCTGAGCTAATGATAGGAGACAGTATCACAGAACTGGGCTCCCTGACAGCAATGGGGATGATAGAATCTCAAACTAACAAGAATCACTTGGTTTCACTTAACCATTAGAAGCAAAGTTGTCATAGCAAAAAAAAAAAAAAAATGGCCAATCTTTAGGGACCATGTGAAAACAGTTCATATAAACAACTATCTCTGGGGGTAGGCTTGGGTACACAGGCAGTATAGGTATGACTCCATCTATACTCCAAAGAGTCAAGAGTGAAAGATTAAGAAACTTTAGTTTTTAGACCTGAGTAAATACTCAGAGTTAGAATCTACTGATTAAATGAGAAGTTGTATCCTCTAGACAAAGAACCCCTGCATACCAAAGATGAACATTTGCTAATGGTTTCCATAGAACTTCTTCAAATGAGCCTGAAGGCTTTTATTTGAATAACCATCTATAGTATTAAGAAAAGAGAAATATGCTAATATTTGGGGGACTGCTGATCATGGGTTCTGAGCTGCTACTTTCACTTAGGAATCAGAAGCATTAATCAAGAACTCCCTGACAAAGTAGGGACATATGGGGACCACTAAGTAAATGGAGACCTGGCCCAAGTCCAGCTCACAATGTGTCCACTGGGTCCACAGACCCATCTGGTGTAGATTTTCTTGGTCCCTGAATGTGTAATTAGAGTGGATGTAATTGGCAGTTGGCAAACCCCCCCCCCCAATTTGTGCTTGACTTGTAGATAAGCTCTTGAAGCAGAAAAAGCTAAACAAAAGCTTCTGAAACTAACTTTGTATTGGGCAAGAGAGTAAATTATAAATAATATTCTATCCAGTCTGGGGAGTGTGGCATGGCAGAGGGGTATCATAGAGGAGAAGCAATCCGTGGCTCAACAGGAAGGAGCAATCATCAAAAACCATGACAAATGACAAGTGCTGAGACCTTCTGTCCCCTATATCTTATCCAGGCTGCCCAGTTTGGGGGAGGCAGGGCAGGAAAGTAGCACTCACACCCTTAATTCTACTGTCAAACTCTTTTTTTTTTTTTGTTTTTGAGACAGGGTTTCCTTTTGTAGTTCAGGCTGGCTCTGAGCTTACTATGTAGCCCAGGCAAGCCTCGAATGCCACAATCCTCCTGCCTCTGCCTCCTGAGTGCTGGGATTACAGGTGTGAGCCACCATGACCAGCACCGTAGTGTGTGGTACTGATTGCTGGTGGGTTTGAGTCACCACACCTGGTATTGTGTGTGGTTACTGGGGATCAAACCAGATTGAACACTGAGCTAAATCTCCTTACTCAAGGACTCCACGAGTAAGGAAGGAATCCAGTCCTGGATTCAAAGGGGAATAGGAGAAGCCAAGGCCCAGAACTAAGCATGAAAACAGGGCATAGATAGTAGCAGAACAAATTCTTAGACAACACAGAATAAAGAAAATAAAGCTTCAGGTCAAAAAGCAACTAGTAATGGATTGTCCTTAGTGAACACTTAGTACCTGGAAGATACAAGTTATTTATTTTTGTTTAATTTCCGTTTCTCCATCAGAAAGTTAGACCAAGGCAGTAAGGACAATGTCTTGTTTTCTGTTTTGTCTTAGTTTCTATAACCAGCATCTGATATGAAGTGGGTATAGGGCAGAGAGCTGTTGAATGACCACTGTTGGTATGCCCTGACACCCCACTTTCCAGGTAGTAGTGACCCAGTTGGAAATTCATGTCAGGCTCAGCAGCCAGGTTTTTTGCCCTAGGCACTTTCTTTGGAAGTATCCTTTCTTCCACATATTGCTAGGAGAAGCTTCTCTCTCTTTTTCCCTCTCTGTCTCTCTGTCTCTGTCTCTGTCTATCTGTCTCTCTCTTTCTGGTCACTTTAGGGACACCTAGATTTTTGGTTGCAGACAAAAGCTGGGCTAATAAATCAAGCATCACCCAGGGCCTCAGCTATGCATGAATTACACAGCCCTCAACCCCACCATCCCTTGTCCAAACATTAGCCTGCCATTGATGGAGCCCTTCCTGAGTTACTGAGCCAAAGCCATTATAGCACTATTTCACTGAGTCCTTTAGAAAAAACCATGGAGAACAAATATATCTATCTCTGCTTGGTAGATGAAGACAAGGAAATTCAGTGAGATAAATTAACTTGCCAAAATCATATAGTAAAAGACAGAATTGGGTTTTGAACTTACATCTACATGATCCTAAAGGTAATTCTCTTAGCAGTTTAGCAGAAGCTGAGAATAGCAATGGGCCGACCCAGAACAAGGACCTCAGTGTCTAGAAAGCAGGAGAGAGAGGAAGGGAGAGACACCCACCACTGGTTGCACCTTATTCAGCTCTTCAGAATTCAGACTGGAGGCTGAGTAGGATTTAGCCTGTGGTAGCTCCAGCTATCCCCACTTCTCTCTCTCCCTGGCGGTCCCCTGGGGTATATCATATTTCTCTCTGACATTCTTGGGATATTTTATGACTCATTCTTGAAGCATGAACTTTTTAACTCTTTTCCTGTGGCAGAATTACTTTTTCCTTAGCTCCAGGGCTCCATGAAAACTCACAGGCCTTCTGTGAGCAGATAAAGGACACACTTTGGTGGTTAGTCTCCTCTTCTCCCAATAAACCTGACTTGTGGGAATCTCAAGATAAAAGGAATCTCATTTTTCAGAAATAGGGCTTAGCTGGAGGCACAGACAGATGGGAGCTCAGGCCTTGCTACTGGACTCTTTGTGTTCTGACTTCATGATGCTTGACTTACTATAACTTACTAAAATAAATGAAAAAATGCACCAATTTTTGTGTTTTCCCAATGGCAAACATGTTTTCACATTATACTTTCTTAATTCCTTTTCTGCAGTAAATTGGAGCTGAGCTAACCCTTGATACCCAAAGAGAGAAAGAGTTCAAACAGAAAACTCTGGAAACAGAACTAATACGTAGTGCAAAAGATTTATAAATGTTCTTTTATTAAATGATCCTAATGACCTTTGAGAAAGATATTAACACCTCTGTCTTATATCTAAGGGGACTGAGTCTCAGAGGAGGCTATAAGCTTGCTGAAGTTCTCACTGTGTAACAAGGCCAAGATGCTAACCTAGATCAGCTTGACTACAATCGCAGTCTTCACGTTACAGTCTCCAGGAATAAATTGAGTCCTATGAAAAGTTGAATGTGTGTGGAAGTGAGGGATTCCTTGCTCAGAAGCCTGGCACAGGTTTGCACTTACTGAGAAGGGAAGAGGGGGACCATGACAACAGCTGTTACAGCTGACTTCGCTCCCCATGTCCCACCCTTCTGACCACATGGGCGTGCAGCTTGTTTCGCAAAGGACCTGCCTACAGAGGCTCCACCCAGTGGCCCCAAACCATGAAACGAGCCCGTCATGGATGCCAGAGGAGTCAGTCTCTATTCCCAGAGCAGAGCAGAAAGCCAAACACTGAGTGAATTTCAGGCCAAACTTTAGAGCTTAGGATGCAGAGCAAGGCTTCCGGAGCCATCCAAGAAATTCCAGTAGCACCATCTCAGTGACTGAAGATTGCAGTTCTGCAGAGTATTCTTTAAATGGCTCCCATAGAATTCAGAGTTAAATTTCAATGCTTAGCCTGGGATATGAAGTCTTCCTAACCTGTCTTATTTTAGCGTGTGTCTTTCCTTCCCATTCACCTAACCAGCCATACTGAACCAACACAAGATTTTATGCCCCTGACTCTTTTTACAAGCTGACCCATCTGCCAGGAAGTGTCTTGCTTCTTATTTTATCTTCTCACTCTCTTGTTACTCTTCATTGTCAGGCTAACTCTAACCTATGTATCAAAATTTAGCTACATATCGCTCCTCCCTGGGGAAGTCTTCCAGAAAGCCAAAGTCTGCAGTAAGGTCCTCTGCTTATCAATACAGTCATCCTTCTACACTTCTCCATTTGATTATTTGCTATCTTCCTCAGGCTGTGAATGACCTAGAGCAGGGACTGAATCTCAACTCACAGCAGTGTCCCCAGGATGCAGCAAAGACTGGTCTTCATTGCTAACAAAGTATCTGAAAGAGCTTTTGGGTACATCTCCACATCAGGTGTCTCATCCTACACTGAAATGGAGCACGTTTACCTTCCCATCTTATCTCCCACTCCTGTATCCTATGCATACAGGCACCGGGGACTTTTCTTCCTCCTCTGTGCCTCCTCTTCTTCTATCCATTTTCCAATGTACTTCCTTGTCCCTGACCAGAATCTTAGCTGCAACCTAAAATTGGAGCACTAGATCTGTAAAGTTTAAGGCTGGCAGGTTTTTTCAGAATGGAGCATGACCAAGCTAAATCAGCATTTTCCTTCCAATACTGACCATACATCTTAACAAATGTTAGTATATTTTTGTGCAGATATAAGATTTATGTCTTTTGTCTGTGTTAGTGATAATTTCTTCTGTGCAAAAGGATTTATAGTAGAAGAAAAAAAGAAATGAGATGGAAGTAAAAAATAGTCCATTTGGGATGGAAAAGTCTTGAGATGGTAATTTATAAACATAAATTTATTGCTCACAGTTCTGGAGACTGATAAATACAAAGGTGGCAGCAGATTTGGTGTCTGTTATGGGTTTATTCTGTGGTTCATATATTATGTCTTCTGTGCATCTTCAAGTGTTGGAAAGGCCAAAAAAGCTCCTTCATGTCTGTTTGACAAGGCACCATCTCATTAATCTAATCACTCTCCAAAGACTCTACCTTCTAATGTCATCACCTTAATGCTCAAGATCCAATACATCAATCTGGGAAGACACAAACATTCAGACCTTCGTAAATGCTATCATTCATGTAAATATTTAATGCATTAAAGAATGTATGAGTGGCTGGATGGACAGACAACCAGGAGGATGCATGTGGTAATACATAAACGACATGCTCAAGTCTGGCCACAATGCTGGGTGCACATTATCTTTCTGCTTGCTTCCTAGGTAGGAACCCAGACTTCCTAATATTTTCTGACCTTGAGAGCTATATCCCTAGGCATAACCACATCTCAGTACCACCCCCTACTTGTCAAAGCATTTGGAGTTGACATCAATTGATCTACTAAGTTCCACGTCCCAGAATGTGTATTTTCTAGACTGTGGCCTGAGGTCACCGTAGTCTCTCATGGTCTCATATTTCTAACTGCCAGAGTGAACCCTGTGTTAGAACTTTTAAGGGCTCCATTTCCTGGCATCTGTTCATTGAGAAAAGATCTGGCCCCAAACTAGACTTCTACCTGCCCACCTGTTTTGCATTTTTCTGGGCTTGTCCTGGACATGGAAGTAAAGGGAAGCTGTTTGTCTTACCAGGGGCATGATGACAAGAGAAAGCTCTGGGGCACAGGAAAATGAATGACTGTTGTCATTTTTTGCCATGTTTTGAGTATAGTTTGTCCCCATCAAAATTTGGGTTGGGGTGTTAATATCAAGATGTATCAATATCAAAGTGGTAAAAGATTTATGAAAGATAATTAGGTCATAGAGGCATCACCCTCAGAAGGGAATAATGTTCATTTTGGAGGACTGGACTAGTTCCCACTGGAGTTGGCTGTTATAGACAACTGAGCCTGGCCCTTTCTTGATCTCTTATTTCCTCTCTTACAATGAATCTTCTCTTTTGCACAGGCTGATGCTGGTGCTATTCTCTGGATATCCAAAACAACTAGACAAATCTAACCTATTTTCTTTATAAAATAACCAGATTCACTTATTTTGTTACAGCAACATAAAATGAAGACAATTTTTAATATCATTTTGGCTTAACCACTTTTTTCCTGTCCATTCAAATTTCTACTGTAGATTTTAGCTCTCATCTTTGAATGCCATTTTATTACTCCTTCAATATTCAGGATCATCTCTCCCCCAAAACTCATCTTTGTACTCCTTTATCTGATTTCTGTGTTCATCCAGCGTGGTACATGGAGATCTGTCATCCAGATCTCCCTTTAAGAGAAGGCTGATCTAGCTACCTTATGTACTATGTATTCAGGAATGTAATCAGAAGGCAAGCTGCAGCTATTGACCCCTCCAGGTTTAGCCTGAACTGTGGAGAAATGCTTTGTTTGGAATCACACCTCCATAGCCAGCAGTATTAAGGCAGGAGAATAAAGAACTGGCCACTTCAGGCAGATGGAAGGCTCCACTGTTGGGCAATTCATTAGCTTCAGAGAACCTTGCTGGCTTGGCTGATCAAGCATGCATCAGGGTTCAACTTCTTCCTCTGTACAGTACTGCTCCCTCCCTGTCCTTACACAGATGTTTATCACTGCCAATTATCTGCACCTGAGGGGGGGAGGGAGAGAGGGCGGGGGATTGGAGGGAAGGAAAAAGGGAGAGAAAAAAGGGAGGAAAGGAGGGAGGTTCTTTGTAACCTAGTGTTGAAATGACCTCTCATCATTTTTATCATATAGTCCAGCCCACACTCAAGGGAAGGACTAACGAGAAGGCATAAATACTAGAAGGATTACATGTTGAATTGGGTCTGCTATACCTTATATTTATATGTTGAATTCCTAACCCTCAGAAGGTGGCCTTTGCAAGGGTAATCAAGTTAAAATGAGGTCAGCAATGTAAGGCCTAAACCAATATTATCAGTATTCTTGTAAAAAAAAGGAAATTTGGAGATGGACATGAACAAAAAGAGAACTCCATATGAATGTTAGGATAGCTGTTCACAAGCCAAGAAAGGTCAGGAACAGAGCCTCAGTCACAGAGCTCAGAAGCAGTCAGCTCTTCCAACACTTTAATCTCAGACTTCTTTTTTTTTTTTTTTTGGAGACAGGGTCTTGCTTTGTAGTCCAGGCTGGCCCTGAGCTCACTATGTAGCCCAGGCAAGCCTGGAACTCAGCAATCCTCCTGTCTCTGCCTCCCGAGTGCTGGGATTACAGGCGTGAGCCACCACGCCCGGCACTGTGGTATGTGGTGTTGATGACTGGTGGGCGTGAGACTCCACGCCAAGCATTGTATGTGGTTTCTGGGGATCGAACTCAGGATCTTGTGCTTGCGAGGCAGGCACTGGAACCACTGAGCTAAGTCTCTGGCCCTAATCTCAGACTTCTTGAAGACCAAGTATTTTGGTCTAAGCCATGCAATGTGTGTAGTACTCTGTTATGGAAGTCTCAGCCAACTGATGGAAGGATTGTTGGGGACTGTTTCAGAAGTTGCTTATGATGATTAATCATGGTTGATGGTCATTTCTCTAAGTTGTTAACATTTGGATGTATGTACTGAGAAAGGAGATGATCCTCCTCTGTGTGAGTGTGAGTGGCCAACATTCCATTTGTTGAACACCTGAGTAGAACAACTACAGATATGCGCAGGGAGATTCAATTTGCTGAAAGAGAGAGAGAGGGGGGGGGGGGGGAGGGGGAGGGAGGGGGAGGGGGAGAGGGAGGGAGGG
>PVIC010051930.1:0-12339 GCA_004025085.1 Thryonomys swinderianus | reverse complement strand
GTGGGCGTGAGTCTCCACGCCCAGCATTGTATGTGGTTACCGGGGATCGAACTCAGGACCTTGCACTTGTGAGGCAGGCGCCGGAACCACTGAGCTAACCCTCCGGCCCATCTCGGCCCTCTTTTTTTTGTTTGTTTTTGAGACAGGGTCTCGCTTTGTACTTCAGGCTGGCTCTGAGCTCACTATGTAGCCCAGGCAAGCCTGGAACTCAGCGATCCTCCTGCCTCTGCCTCCCGAGTGCTGGGATGACAGGCGTGAGCCACCATGCCTGGCACTGGCCTCTTGGTCCTTTTTTAAGGTCCCACTAAGTCACCAAGGTGCCCAGGCTAGACTTGAACTTGTGATTTGCTTGGCTCAGCTTCCTAGAGTGCTTGGATGAAAGACATGTACTCCAATGCGTGCCATCAGTCTCAGATTTTTAATCTTTTCTTAGGATAATAGAGGGCTGACTGAAGAATATAAGGTAGTCAGGTGTGGCAGCTCATGCCTGTTATCCTAGTACTCTAAGAAGTTGAGAAAGGAGGATCCGAAGTTGGAGCCTGGCCTGGGCAACTTGATGAGCTAGTGAGATCATGTCTCACAATTTAAAATAAATAAAAGAGCTGGGAATGTAGCTCAGCATGGAGACAGTGCATTTAATCTCCACGATACACACACAACCTTGAGGACGTTCTCGTAAGTGAAATAAATAGAACACAGATGTGTAAATACTGTATTTTTTCTCTGGTGTGTGGAACTGAAGGTGTAAATGAGTTCTAGACTGTATGATAGGTTTGTGAAATAGAAAATATTCAAAGGGAGAAAGGGGATAAGGGTAAACAGAGAAGGGAAAGAAAAAAATGTGATGATTAAAAAAAAGGAAACAAAGGTTTTGTATATAGGGTGTGAGGGTTTGGGGGCAGGGGAATGGGAAAAAATTAAGTTGTGTCATATACTGGTACAAATTCTCAATGTTGATTGTGATCATAACATGTATATAAAATATACTAATAAAATTAATTTTAAAAGCAAGCAAACCATAAAACAGCGAAAAAATTAAAATACACACACACACAAAACCTCCAGCTTACATTTTAAGGTACAGATTCAAATACTCACCAAATAAGAAAAAAACATGATGATTTCACTGATATTATTATTATTATTATTATTATTATTTTTTGAGACAGGGTCTCACTTTGTAGTTCAGGCTGGCCCTCAGCTCACTATGCAGCCCAGGCAAGCCTTGAACTCAGCAATCCTCCTGCCTCTGCCTCCCGAGTTCTGGGATGACAGGCGTGAGCCACCACGCCCGGCACTGTGGTATGTGGTATTGATTGTTGGTGGGCGTGAGTCTCCACGCCCAACACTGTATATGGTTACCGGGGATCAAACTCAGGACCTTGCGCTTGCGAGGCAGGCACTGGAACCGCTGAGCTAACCCTCCGGCCCATCACTGATATTATTTTTTACAAATAGCAAGAAAAGCCCAGATGAGACATATATAGAAATGTGGGAACAAAACCAGAATGGAACAGGAGATGTAAATTATAGATGAAAATACACTTTGGAAGAACAAAATATTACTTAATTATTTCAATTCTCAAAGATATTAGGGAAAAGTACAGGCTTGACAAAATAAGAAAAGGCAATGTTACATAGCCAGGACGCTAATTATCTGTAGTATCTTTACTAAAACAAGGAAGAAAGGCACTGAAAGAATTTTTATCTTCATTTTCTAGAGAGAAGTTAAAATAAATGGTTGAGGGCCGGAGGGTTAGCTCAGTGGTTCCGGCGCCTGCCTTGCAAGCGCAAGGACCTGAGTTCAATCCCCGGTAACCACATATAATGCTGGGCGTGGTGGCTCACGCCTATAATCCCAGCACTCGGGAGGCAGAGACGGGAGGATTGCTGGGTTCGCGGCGGCTTGCCTGGGCACCATAGTGAGCTCAGGGCCAGCCTGAACTACAAAGCGAGACCCTGTCTCCAAAAAGCAAAAAATAAATAAATAAATAAATAAATAAATAATGGTTGAGTTATATTGGAAAGGACTAATGCATAATGAACCTTTTTAAGCACAAAATTAAACATATGAATGGTAATAGAACATAATACAGGTTTTGTAATTATTGAAGGAAAGTCTGAGTGCGTAACATAATCATGCAACTAGAATAGTCTAGGACAAAATTCTCAATGCATGAAAACAAAAATTGCAAGTTGGAAAACTGAGAAAAATGGGAAGCAGCATCAGTGTCATTCTCAGCCACAAAGCACATACAATAGCAATGTTAATTATGTGATATGAGTTCACTTCATTTTTCACTCTAAAAATAAGAATGAATACCATTTTCGTTTAATAAAATTGGATATACATAATACAAGCAACAGGAGTTCTTGAGCTTCAGTGCATTGCAGAACCTCAGAAGTGAATGAGGTCTGTCAGGCCACGTATAGAACATCTAATGGCAGAACAGATTCCATTATTTCATTTCAGATTCTGGTGGAAATGAGCCAGTCAGTTGAGCCAAGTGCCTGCACGCTCCGCACCTCAGACAGCTACCTAAGGACTCATTAAGCAGCTCGTTAGACTTGCATTACTCTGGGCCACAGACGACAGATCCCACCCGAAGACCCACCCTTGGCATGATGGTGTCTCCTGGTGCAACCACTTTGTATTCAGAGGCAGCTCTGTGGGGATACTGTTATTTTTCCTGTTCTAGAAAAAGGAGGTGTATTTTAGGCATTTTGTCAGTGTGCTGACTTTTATTTTGTCGAATATGCTTTATCCATGGAGCATAATCGCTTCTCGGCCTTTTGGCTAAGATCAAGTGTATCCATGGAGCATAACACTGGGTTCCGCAAACCCATCCCTTGCTTTTCTACTGAAAACTTTACTTTAGGGTAATAGTAGCTGGCTGTGTGTCTCATTACCTTTGCCTGAGGGATACAGGAAACGATCTTTGTGTTTACCCATTTGGTACACCAAAAGGCAAAATGTACACACCTGTGCAAAAGTGTCAAGCGAATTTACATCCACATTATGCTCTACCTAACATGCTTTGCATATGTTTATCTGAGCATCACAGAAGGCATAATACATCGACAGCACTCTAGGATTTTTTTGGGGGGTAAACATTTCTTTTGCTATTTTTGCAGAAGTAACCCAATTCAGTACAATGGCAAATTTAGTATAACTGCCAAGTTTTGGAAGAGGTCAAAAGTGAATCATCATATTACTTATGCATGGGTGGTAAAGATGATCGATCTACTGTGAAAAAATATATGTTTTCATAAAGAGTGGTGTAGTGTCGGATGTGGTGGCTCACGTGTGTAATCCCAGCACTTGGGAGGCAGAGGCAGAAGGATTGCTGAGTTCGAGGCTTGCCTGGGCTCCATAGTGAGCTCAGGGTCAGCCTGAACTACAAAGTGAGACCCTGTCTCAAAAAAAAAAAAAAATGTCTGCCCTTGTAGGTGCGAAAACATATTTTCAATTTAGAAATTTATCCTGGAATTCAACCATCAGGTCCTTATTCACGGTAATAAACAGTGATGTGGTGAATACACTTGTTGTGTCTATCTACCAAACTAAATGAATGTGACATTTGACAATTGGTTCACCAGTTTCTAATCAATATAACATTTGCTAACAGAGCACAACTTGACCAGTACAGAAACTGAATGGAGGAACAAAGGAATTCCATCTGCAAGTTGCAATTTCAAAGCAGAGAATTGTATAATACAATCTTTGGGTTTCAGAGAGATTTACATTGGGCTCATATATGGCAAAGAAAAACAAATCCATACCGTGGATGTCATCATTGCATGATGATGCAGACATTGAGAGGGAAATCTTGATAAAGTGGAAGCCGGAGACGGAAACTTTCTACAACAAAACCAGAGGCAGAATAGATGTTGTTGAGTTATGCGGCAATTACTATGTCACTGAAAACACAAAGTGTTGTCCTTTGCTTGGGTTTTACTTGATCCTAAACATGTGTGACCTAAGTAGTTTGATAGTTTACAAAGAAAATAACAAGTGAAGAATACCAGAGTATTGGGACTGGAACTCACAAGAGATCATTTATAGAAAAGGAAAGCCAAAATATTTCTTCTCAGGAAAGTGCAAAAAATTATGGAGAACATTGGTAAACTGACAGGTAAACAGGGAGGTAGCGCATCCCCAAAGATCTACGGTGACAACGGGAAAACCAAAAAGATGTCAACTGCTCCCTACAAGAAAGCACATGAATGTGAAACACACATCCTATCAGTGTAAGCAATATCTGTGTATGGAACATGCAATTTTCTTGCAGTATTGGGAACTGAACCCAGGACCTTGGGTATGCTAGGCAAGTGCTTTATAGATGAGCTACTTCCCCCACTGGGGCATACAGTTTTCATGTGTGAAGACTGCCTTGGATGTGATAGTTGAAGCAAAGATTATTCTGTGGTGGACTTTGCATTTATACAGGTTTTATTTCTGATGTTCTCTTTAGGTTTTGTAAGTCAAAAACGAAGTCCATGTGAAGATGTTGATGTTTACTCCAAAAGTACCACACGTATTACGAATACTTTATTCTCTTTGATACATACTTTATTTTATGGATGTTTAGTTCCTGTTAACTACACATTGTCTAATTTAATAATTTGCTGATCAGGGCCGGAGGGTTAGCTCAGTGGTTCCGGCGCCTGCCTCGCAAGCGCAAGGTCCTGAGTTCGATCCCCGGTAACCACATACAATGCTGGGTGTGGAGACTCAGGCCCACCAGCAATCAACGCCGCCGCATACCACAATGTGCCGGGCGTGGTGGCTCACGCCTGTCATCCCAGCACTCGGGAGGCAGAGACAGGAGGATTGCTGAGTTCGCAGCGGCTTGCCTGGGCACCATAGTGAGCTCAGGGCCAGCCTGAACTACAAAGCGAGACCCTGTCTCAAAAAAAAAAAAAAAAATAATAATTTGCTGATCAAATAGTAAAACCAGTGAGATATCAAGTGTGTCTTATAAAACGTTCTGGAAAGCAAAACACATGCTGTCAGTGTAAGTGAGCTATGTACATGGCACTTGCTGTTATCATGTGTGAAGACTGCTTCAGATGTGATAATTGAAGTAAAGATTATTATCATTTTTAATTTGAATCTTTATTTGTACATTATATATACACATCACAATCACGCTCAGCATTGAGAATTTTTACCAGTATATGACATGACTCAATTCTCATTTTTCCCCCTTCCCCTTCCCACCTACAAGCCCTGACCCCCTATATACATATTTTTTCCTTTTTTTAAACATCACATTTTTCTTTCCCCTCATTACTTACACCTAAACCCTATTTCCCTTTGAATATTTACTCTTTCACAATATCTATCATGCAAAAGATTATTTTTGTCATAGAGTTCTATTTGTATTTTCATTGTAGTTTATATATGAATTTATTTTGGTTGTGCTTTTTAGATTGATGTTGAAAAATTTGATGCTTTCTTCATAAAAAATAAATATTAGAAATTCAATATTATTTTCTTGTAAAGTGCTTGCTGTTTCATATAAAAACTCCCAATTAAGATTGATAATTGATCAATGGAAATATTCTAAAGAAAAAATGTGGGTGTGACACACCCATGTCTATACCTCAAATCTCTTACTGTCATGACTCAAAAAAAATTCCAAATGCAGAAATTCAAAGTCCACTTATTTGGCTCTTGAGATAATGGAATATTGCCTATGAAGAATACTTGCATGTAGAATTTTACCCTTGTTCTGCTTTGGTAAAGTACTGATTTGTGCATCTAAGGCTTGCAAAAGTTCACTGAAATAAAAACTTTTTGTATAAGATTTGCCACCATAATTGTGTTTATTCTATTGTTGTCTAAGTGTATCGCTTATGTATTTCAAGCAAACATTTTATACATTATTTACATATTTCAAACAACAGTTTTGTTTGTTTTCTAGTAATTTTGTACTATAAATAATTTTGAGTAATTTTCAGTAATTTCGTAGCATAATCTTTTTTTTTTTTTTTTGGTACCAGAGATTAAACTCAAGACCTCACACATGCTGTGCCACTAAACTAAATCTTTGGAACCATAAATCAGAATCTTAAAAATAAGAAAAAGAAATGAAGCCGATATCAGCATATTGGCTGAATTAAGTGCTGACATCTCATGGTTCTTTGATACAGTACTTAGTCATCTGCAAGCTACATCACAATACACAGTTAAAAAAAATTATTTCAGGGCCGGTCCCCACCCCACCCGGAGCTGCATCTATAGTGCTCAGGTCACAGACCCCCGGCGCCATTCCCAGGTCAGAGGACAGCGGCCTGCCAGCCAGCCCCCACTCCACCCCGAGCTGTGTTGTGTGTGACGACACAGGCCCAAGAGGAGCCCGGAGCCATTTCCGGCATTCCTCCACACCGGAACCGTGCTGAGAGACCAGGCAAGATAAAACAACAAGGGAATCTAGCTTCTGTTCTGCCATCTACTCCTAGATCCCTCTGTTCACCTCTTGTCTCCACACCCTCTGCTATCTTCCTGTCAGAGCCAATACCCAGAAGTAAATCTCCAGCCCAGTACCAATCATTTTTACATTTTTAAAATTAAGTTTATTGATACTGTTTAGAAAAACACTATGATCACATTCATCATAGGGAGTTTGTAGCTATATGTGTCATATCTTGATTCTTCTTTTTTCTCCATTCTCCTCCCTTCCTTTGAACCCTTCCTTCCTTCCTCATTTACAAAGCTTTGTGTCTATTTTATCCTTCTTTTCTCATTTCTTTTCTTTTTCCTTCCTTTCTCCTCCCCTCTCCATTGCTCCCCCTCCTTTTTGGGGAACAATTTCTTCCTATTTCACAATATCTACTATGAAGTTTGGTCTTTATTTGCTTTTTCAGTTTCTCAAACCAGAGAGGCAAGACGATATTTATATATATATATCTGATATATCTCACTTAAGAGTATGGTCTCAAGTGCATGCATTTATCTAGAAATGCCTGAAGTTTATCCTTTTATGGCTTAGTACTACTCCATTGTATTTTTTTTTTTTTTTTTTGAGACAGGGTCTCGCTTTGTAGTTCAGGCTGGCTCTGAGCTCACTATGGAGCCCAGGCAAGCCACCGCGAACTCAGCAATCCTCCTGTCTCTGCCTCCCGAGTGCTGGGATTACAGGCGTGAGCCACCATGTCCGGCATTGTGGTATGCGGTGTTGATTGTTGGTGGGCGTGTCTCCACACCCAGCATTATATGTGGTTACCGGGGATCGAACTCAAGACCTTGCGCTTGCGAGGCAGGCGCCGGAACCACTGAGCTAATCCTCCGGCCCTCCATTGTATTTTTTAAACCCCACATATTTTTGTTCATTTATTGGTTGATGGGCATTGGTCTGTTTCCAAAATTAGCTATTACAAACTCTATTGCTATAAATGTGAGTGTGCATATATCTCAGTGGCATGATGCTTTTAATTCTTACAGGAAGATACTCAGAAGGAGAATAGCAGAGTCAAATGGACTCTCTAATCCTAGATTTTTAGGAATCTCCACACTGCTTTCCACAGTGGTTGCAACAGTTCACATTCCTCCCAACAGTGGAAAAGGGTTCCTTTTTCCCCGCAGCCCATCAGCATTTGTTGTTGGTTGATTTTTTTGACAATAGCTATTTTTTCTGGAGTGAGACGGAATCTCAGTATTATTTTAATTGCATCTCTTGAATGGCCAATGATGTTGAATGTTTTTTTCATGGATTTATTTGCCATTTGTACTTCTTCATTTGAAAGGGATGTATTCATCTCAAATGCCCATTTTTTACATCATACCAATTTTAGAAAATGAAGCATTGCTGTGAGTGGTGGCTCATGCCTGTAATCCCAGCTCTCAGGAGGCAGAGACAGGAGGATTGCTGTGTGTCCAAGGCTAGCCTGGGCTACATAGTGAGTTCAAGGCCAGCCTGAACTATAAAGTGAGACCCTGTCTCAAAAAAACTAAAAAAAAAAAAAAAAAAACAAAAACCCAAAAGACAGCAACAATAACAAAAAACTTCAAAATTTCTCAACAAATAATAATAAGCTAAATTCATTAGCACATTCAAAGTCTCCAATACCAGAGTCAGTATCAGGATTGATGTTAGCTGTGCAAGAATGGTCCACCATGCACAAAGCATTCAGTGTGAAAAATCACATTCTGAGACACCTGACACACACTCAGTTAGTGAAAGCTGAAAGCATTTCTTTTAAGTCAGGACTAAAACAAGGTTTCCCACCTGGGATCTTTCTATTCAATGTAGAACCATTAGCTCTTGAAGTTAGCCAGGAAAAAGAAATCAAAGACGTCTAAATCAGACAGAAGGAGTGAAAGTTGTCTACACTTCCATAGAACACACACTTATATGCAGAAAATTTATGATTCCATTAAAAATCTGCTAGAAATATCTTTTTAAATTTCTTCTGTGGCCCACTGGCTGGTCAACAGAGTGTTGTTCAATTTCCATGTGTTTGTGAGGATCTTGGAATTTCTTTTGCTATTCAGCTCCAGTTTCAAGGCACTATGGTCTAATAGTATGCAAGGGATGATTTCATTTCCTTTGTGTTTACTTAAACCTGTTCTATGAAGTAGGATGTGATCTGTTTTGGAGAATAATCCATGGGCAGCTGAGAAGAATGTATATTCTAACTTTGTAGGGTGAAATACTCTGTAGGCATCTATTAAGTCCATTTGTTCAAGAGTTTGGTTTAGTTCAAGTATTTCCTTATTGATTCTTTGTCCAGTCGATCTCTCAATTTGTGAGAGTGGAATATTGAAGTCTCCTACTATTATTGTATTAGTGGTTATCTGGCATTTCATGTCCACTAATATTTGTTTTATAGGTGCATTAGAGTTTGGTACATAAATATATATGATTGTTATTTCTTTCTCCTGGGTTGTTCCCTGTACGAGAATATGGTCCCCCTTCTTTGTCTCTCTTAATCAGTTTTGCTTTGAAATCTATTTTATCTACAAACAAGATAGCCACTCCTGCTTTTTTGAAGTTTCCTGTGGCATGGAGAATTGGTTTTCATCCCTTTATTTTCAGTCTATGGGTTTCTTTCCAAATTAGGTGTGTTTCCTGTATGCAGCAGATTGTAGGATCTTGCTTCTTTTTTGTTTTTCCTTTTGAGACAGGGTCTCGCTTTGTAGCTCAGGCTGGCTCTGAGCTCACTAAGTAGTCCAGGCAGGCCTCGAACTCTGCAGTCCTCCTGTTCTCTGCCTCCCAAGTGTTGGGATTACAAGCGTGAGCCACCACGCCCGGCACTGTGGTATGAGATATTGATGGCTGGTGGGTGTGAGTCTCCATGCCCAGCATTGTATGTGGTCATCGGGGATCGAACTCAGGACCTTGCGCTTGTGAGGCAGGCGCCGGAACCACTGAGCTAACCCTCCGGCCCTATAGGATCTTGCTTCTTGATCCAATCTGCCAGTCTGTGTCTTTTAATTGGCCCATTGCGTCCATTGACATTAATGGTTATGACTGATATGGACAGACTTAGAGCTGCCATGTTTTCTTGTTCTTGGCTCTTTTATTCCTTGCTTTTGCAATTTAGTAAAGTTTCAGGATACAAATTCTGCATGGAGAGATACATTCCATTTCTATATACTTAAACTATTCCCCCAGTACAAGGTAAACAATTCAATATGTAATAGGATCAGTAAGAATAAATATACAGGGAACATTTAACTAAACTAATCTGTTCCCAGAAACTTGGGGAACATTAAAGAAATGAATTAAAGTGAAGCAGAAGGAAAGCCATACTATGATTATGAATTGGAAGAATTAATATTTTATAATGTCCATGCTATACAAACAACAAGCAGAATGAATACTATTCCTATCAAAATATCAATAACATTTTCCCATAAAGAGAAAAACAATCTGAATATTCATAAGGAACTGCAAAGGTCGACAAAGTGTGTGCCCATATCTACATAAAAAGATCAAAAGTATGGGCCGGAGATTTAGCTCAGTGGTTCCGGTGCCTGCCTCACAAGTGCAATGTCCTGAGTTCGATCCCGGTAACCACATACAATGCTGGGCATGGAGACTCACGCCCACCAACAATCAGTACCACATAACACAGTGCCAGGCGTGGTGGCTCACGCCTGTAATCCCAGCACTCGGGAGGTAGAGACAGGAGGATTGCTGAGTTCGAGGCTTGCCTGGGCTACATAGTGAGCTCAGGGCCAGCCTGAACTACAAAGCGAGACCTTGTCTCAAAAAAAAAAAAAAAAAAGATCAAAAGTATATACAGCACAGTACCTCATTTCAAAATACATTATAAGGTGACAACCATCAAGACACTCTCATAATGCAACAACAGACACACATACTAGATCATATACCAGGTACCAGTATAAACCAAACCCTTTCACTGAGTTCTCTTTTGTTTAACTATCCACTTATGCATGCATTTATGTATGTATGTATGTATGTATTTATTTATTTATTTATGATAAGCTATTCCTTTTTTAGTTCTGGCTAAATTAAACTCAGTGTATATCCCAGGTCTGGAACTCCCAGTTAGTCCAGGGACTGCAGACATTTGTCACAATTCTCTGCTTAGTTAAGGAGTTTTTATCAAAGCTATACAGAAGCCAATTGTGATGGTACTGCCTGTAATCACAGAGCTCCAGGGGACTGAGGGCAGAGGGTCACAAGTTCAATGATAGCTTCGGCAACTGGTCACTTATCTAGTACTTGTCTTAAAAAATTTAAAAATGGGGAGGGTGTAGCTAAATTCAAAGGTTTTGAATTCAGTGCACAGAAATTTTTAAAAATTCTAGTAGAGTGTGGGGTCCCCAGGAGCTCTTTGTGAACCTTGTTCTTACCTTTCTAGAGTATCACACGTGCCAAGTAGCTCCAACCTTCATAACTGTCTTGGGAGATTTTAGCCCTATACACAATAAAATTAATTGTCAGCTAACAAGGTGGTGGGTATATTAATTAGATTGAATCTTTTCACAATGAAGCCTCAAGCACCACACTGTACTCTATAAATGTATACAGTTACAGTCAATCACCAGGTAAGGATATCATTCACCTGTAATCCCAGAACTCTGGCAGACAGAAAATTTAAACCTAGGATGACCCAATTAGAGAATTAGTAGACTATGGCTCACAATAAAAAAAGAAAAAACTTAAAACTGTGTGACAGTACATCTCAATGAGAAGTCTCAAATTCTAGTACTAAAAAAAGTTAGAATAAGAAAAAACAATGAAATTCTCTGCACATTAAGATATTGAGATGCTGAGAAGATATATTTGCTAGCACATGAGCAGCTATTTCATTTAAAAGGTAACAAATAAAAATCTGAGTGGCCGGAGGGTTAGCTCAGTGGTTCCAGCGCCTGCCTTGCAAGTGCAAGGTCCTGAGTTTGATCCCCGGTAACCACATACAATGCTGGGTGTGGAGACTCATGCCCACCAGCCATCAATACCATATACCACAGTGCTGGGCGTGGTGGCTCATGCTGTAATCCCAGCACTCAGGAGGCAGAGACAGGAGGATTGCTGAGTCCCAGGCTTGCCTAGGCTACATAGTGAGCTCAGAGCCAGCCTGAACTACAAAGCGAGAGCCTGTCTCAAAAAAAAAAAAAAAAATCTGAACAATGAATATACTTGAATCAGATAAAGGACTACATGACCCTAAATCTTATACAAGGTATACTGACTAAGGTACATATGGAAAGAACCACAAAAGCTTTGTGTTGGTGAAATTATAGATGATTTATAAGGTTTCCTTTTAAAATATTTCCCATGAGAAATATTGAATTTAAGTAATATAAATGGCCTGTTCTTTTTTTGTTTGTTTGTTTTGAGACAGGGTCTCGCTTTGTAGTTCAGGCTGGCACTGAGCTCACTATGTAGCCCAGGCAAGCCTTGAACTCAGCAATCCTCCTGTCTCTGCCTCCCGAGTGCTGGGATGACAGGCGTGAGCCACCACGTCCGGCATTGTGGTATGCGGCGTTGATTGTTGGTGGGCGTGAGTCTCCACACCCGGCATTGTATGTGGTTACCGGGGATCAACTCAGGACCTTGCACTTGCAAGGCAGGCGCCAGAACCACTGAGCTAACCTTCCGGCCCATAAATGGCCTGTTCTTAGTCTGATTATAAAAATCAAATCATAAAACAATGAAAATTGAAGGACACAGTTTCATAATCCTCATCCAAAACAAATATGCAAAATAAATGAAATAAAGCAAAGAAACCCTCAAGCTCAGCTTAAAGCTGCTTCAAAATACACTTTAACAATTTTTTTTCTTTTTTTGAGACAGGGTCTCACTTTGTAGTTCAGGCTGGCTCTGAGCTCAATATGTAGCCCAGGCAAGCCTC
>PVIC010051929.1:0-12308 GCA_004025085.1 Thryonomys swinderianus | reverse complement strand
TGCATCTACAGGTGTTCATGCCAAAGAGAAGATCCTGGAATTGTCTATCTGTGATCTATTGATTTCACTTATTAGTATATCCTCCAGATGTCTCCATTTGCACCTAAATGGATCGATCTTGTCATTCTTTATGGCAGAGTAATACTCCATTTTGTAAAAAAACCACATCTTCTTTATCCACTCTCCAGTTGATGGACATCTGGGTTGTTTCCAAGATTGAGAATTTCTTAACTTAAATTGAAGAGGTAACTAAAAACATACCGACAAAGATGAGGTTCAGATGTATTCATCACTGAATTCTACCAGAAATTAGGAGAACTCTAATACCACTAACTCCTCAAATTCTTTAATGAAATTGAATAGACAACAATGATTTCCAAAGTCATTTCTGGAAGCATGTATTACCCTGACACCAAAACCAGAGAAAGATCCAATCAAGAAAAGAGAATTACAGACCAATATCCTTAATGAATACACATGCAAAAATCCCCAATAACACACAGGTAAAAAGAATGCAGAAAATCATCTGAAAAAAGAAGATTACACACTGGGACCAAGTAGCATTCAACTCAGTGACCCAGGAATGGTTCAATACATGCAAGTCAATAAATGTAATTCACCATATGAATAGAGCAAAGGAAAAATTACATGATCATGTCAGCAGATATAGAAAAAGCATTTGAAAACACTCATTCCTGATAAAATCCCTATATAAATTGCAACAGATGGTCTTTATCTCAGATATAAGCCATCAATGACAAACCAAGAGCCAAAATCATACTAAATAGTCAAGAACTGAAAGCTTTTACTTTAAAACTAGTAATAAGACAAGAATGTCCACTGTCACCATTCCTATGCAACATAGTTCTGGGAACATTGGCCACAACAATCAGACGAGAGAAAAACATAAAAAGAATAAAAATAGGAAAGGAAAAGTTAAATTATTATTTGTATACGACATTGATTCTTTTCATAGAATACCCCCAAAATTCCACCAACAGACTTCCATATTCAATAACCAAATTCAGTCTCACACCTGAATACAAAGTCAACGTCAAAAATCAATAGCATCACTGTATAGAAATAACAAACTTACTGATGGAAAAATTAAGGAAACCACACCTTTCACAGTAACATCAAAAATGAAATACTTATGAATCAATCTAATAAGGGAAGTAGATGATCTTTACACTAAGACAACAGTGCTCTGAAAAAAGAAACCAAAGAGGCTATCTATCACAAAATAGAAAGATATCCCTTTGCTCTTGGGCAAGAAGAACAAATATGATGAAAATGGCCATATCCTCAAAATTGTTATACATAAAGGCAAGGCAGAGGTCATTGACCTGAAATTGTACTACTGAGCTATTGTGATAAAAAAGAGCATGGTACTGATAAAAACACACAAATTAACAGAGGATCAATGGAACAAATCAGAAGATATAAAAACAACTCCAAACACACTCTGTCACCTTATCATTGACAAGGGCCAAACACATACAGGAGAAAAAAGACTACCTCTTTAAAAAAATAGTCCTGGAGCACCATGTATGGTGGCTCACTCCTGTAATCCCAGCACTCAAGAGATAGAGGCAGGAGGATTGCTGTGAGTTTCAGGCTTGCCTGGGTTACACAGTGAGCTCAGAGCCAGCTGGAACTACAAAGCGAGACCTGTCTCAAAAACTAAAAAAAAAAAAAAAAGAAAAGAAAAAAAGAAATAGTCCTGGAGAAACTGGGTTTCCACATGCCAAAGACTGAAATTAGACCCATGTCGCTCACCATGGGCTGAACTAAAATCAAATATTAAATATTTGATTAAGTAAATATTAAAACAGAAACACTAAGTCTGCTGGAGGACAGAGCATGTAGAATTACTTTATGAACAAAACCCACATTCCATGGGAAGTACTCCAAAAATTAATATAAAAGTATTATGGATCTCATCTTATTAAAATGCTTTTGTACAGCACAAAAAAAAAATACCAACAAAGAGATAGTCAACAGAGTGGGAAAAAAAACTTAGTCTTCAGGTGAAAGACTGATACCTAGAATATATAAAGAACTGGAAAAAAAATCAAACCAGTCAAATTTAGAGTCCAATCCAAAAGTCTGCATCCAAAATGAATACAAATTTCTCAGATGAATAAGTACAAACGACAAATAAATAAATGAAAAAATATTCAACATCACTGGTCATCTGAGAGATGTACTGTGATTCCATCTCACTACAGAAAGAATGGTTATTATCAAAAATATCACCCAATAACCAATGGTGAAGGGGCTGTGGGGAAAAAGTAACCATTTTCCACTATAGGTAAGAATCTAGACTGGTACAATCAATATGAAAATCAATGTGGATATTCCTCAAAAAACTAGCATTAGAGGCCTCATTTGACCCAGCTAGTCCCCTTCTTTTCATCTTCTTGAAATAATTAAAAGCATCATACGAAACAATATGTACACAGCCATGTGTATAGCAACACAGTTTATAATAGTTAAATCTTGGAACCAGCTCAAATGCCCAACTGAAGAATGGACAGAAATGTTTTTTCACATACAATAAAGAACTACTCAGCCATTTAAAAAGAGTAACTGCAAGACATTTACAGGTAATTGGACACACTTAGAATCCATAATCTTAAGTGGTATTATCAGACACACGTGTGTAAATATTACATTGTTTCTTTGGTATGAGAAACTGAAAGTGTAAATAAAGACCAAAATGTTTAACAGACATTGTGAAATATGAAGAAAATGTTTAAATAAGAAGGGACAAGGGGAGGAGGGACAGTGAAAAAAAGAGAGAAAGGTAAAAGAAGGAAAATAGAAGAGTTTTTGCAAATAAGACAGGGAGGAATGATTGGAGAAGGGGAGAGGAATGGGAGGAAAAAAATCAAGATATATCATGTAAAGGCATAAATTCTATAAAAAGAATGTGATCATTATGTGATGATCACATAATGGTACCAATAAACTTACACTAGGTAATTTAAATAAAAGACAATGCTGTTTGTCATGATCCATAGATTCAGAAATGGGGCTGCAAATGGTAGCATTTAAACTGTACCCTGAAGCCTAAGATTTTCACGGACTGAGAAGACCACTAAGGAAAGATCTAGTTTAAAACCAAAATAGGTTAGTACACGTAAGACTGGAAAGGAAGGCCAAATACAAAATGAGAACAGGCAGTAGTCAGAAATGGACACAAAGAACTATAAAGTCTTTCAATTACTACCTGCCATAGTGGTTAGCATTTGTTAGACTCATCCTAGCCACTGCTTACAACTGGTCATTTAAATTCAAATCAATTGAAATTAAGTAAAATTTAAAATTTAAGTTTTCATTTATGCTGGTCAAATTTCAAGTGCTAAATTGTCAAATGTGGCTAGTGGTTTTAGTACCACAGTATAAAGAATATACACATATATATATATATATAATACATATATATATATATATTATATATATATAATTTCCACCACTTCAGAAGGTTCTAAACATCGAATTCTAAAGTCTGAGGTACCTTACAGATCAATGGTTTTCTATAAAGACAAAATGTCAAAAATATTCATCCTCAAAGAGTTAAAGGTTTACATTTCTATTACAACTTATATGTAGCCAATAGTGAATAACAAGTATAAGGAACAGTAAACTGCTCCTAAAATAGCTTTTGCACATTAACAGTGAATGTATTTTTCATCCTACTACACTACATCATAGTCATGATTTGGATGCTGTTTTCACTCATAAATCTGTATACCGTGAGCTTGGCCTTCAATGTGGCAATGTTGAGTGGTAGGAATCTTTATTTTTTTATTTTTATCTTTATTGGTACATTGAATATACATATCATGATCACACTCAACATTGGGAATTTGTACCAGTATACAACACAATTTAATTCTCATTTTTTCCCATTCCCCTACCACCCCACAATACCCCACTCCCTAAATACATAAGCATTGCTTCCCTTTTTTTATAATCATCACATTTTTTTCTTTACCCCTTATGAGGGTAAAAGCAGCAGAGCCCAATCAGAGTTCCTTAGGCCACTTAGGGCTAGGGGAATACCTTCAGATTCACTGTGAAATTAGAGTAGTTCCCTGTTTCAAAATGTGATCTTCCTTACAGATGCACTTTCATCATGATGCGATAGAGGCTCAAGGGCCCTCACCAGAACTGAACCAATGCCAGAAGCATGTTCTTGGGCCTTCAAACCTATAATCTAAATCAACCTCTTTAAAGTTAGCCTGAATTATTTTGTTATATTTTATTATTCTGTTATATTAACTATATATTATTATATTATATATTATTATAAATATATATTATTATAATGCATTTAATAATCTTTAAATAAGTTCAGGTTTCAACATCAATGCTGTGGTGGTTAGGCTTAATTGTATTAACTCCTAGGACAGTGATGGTGACTTTCAGAGATTTCAATGATAACCACTCTTCTGGCCTAGGAGGTTCAGAGGATTAGTAAAGCACACTTCTGAGTCCAGAATGTATGACAGATATTGTGAAATAAGAAGAAAATGTTCAAAAGGAAAAGGGAAGGGGAGGTAAGGGAAAGTAAAGAAGAGAAAGAAAAAAAAATTGATGGTTAAAAAAAAATGGAAACAAAGCTTATGTATAGAGGAGGGTAGTGGTTGTAGGGATAGCAGGGGAATGGGAAAAAATTAGAATATGTATCACGTACAGGTACAAATTTTCAATGTTGAATGTGATCACAGTGTATATATAACATGTACTAATAAAGTCAATAAAGAAAAAAAGGAATAAAGCACACTTCTGTGTGTGTCTGGGCTGATCAAGGAGATGTGATCTCGGGTACCATATCAAGTTCCTGTGACTTCCTCTCGGAAACTATTCCTATCCTCTGCTGCCCAATTACCATTAACTAAGCAGCTTCATTCTCCCACACCCTTCCAACAGAATGCTTCAGAATGAGTCACCTGACACTCTCAGCCAAATGAAACGTCTCCTTCTTTAAGCTGCAGTTGTCTGGGTACTATTTAAAGAGGAAAGCTGATAAAAATGTTTTTCATAAAATGTGGTCTTCACCAACTATTCTTAATCACTGCCTTCTAATTCCAAATAAGGATAAAGTCTTGATTTAAAGAATAAACATACAAATTCTCTATAACTATACTTTATTCCCAAATGTATGTTTTTTTTTGTTTTGTTTTTTTTAGGTAGGGTCTCACTTTGCAGTTCAGGCTCGCCCTGAGCTCACTGTGTAGCCCAGGCAAGCCTCGAACTCACAGCAATCCTCCTGCTGAGTGCAGGCATGAGCCACCACACCTGGCTAATTCCTTCATATGTTCAGAACACAAGAACAACATTTTAGATCAAGAAAAAAATTTCCAGGGCAGCTGATCTAAGCTCATGCTGTAGAGATAATAATTTTCAATTTGCATGTGATTAGCTAGGGGTAAAATGCAAAAAAAAAAAAAAGCAGCCTTCTGAATTTGAAAAGACCCTCTTTCGAAGCTCATAATAATGATCACATTACAAGTAAAAATCTAAGGTTTCATAGAAAAAAAATCTTTTAGGCTCTCAGGATATTCAAAAGCTGAATGTTTTTCAAAATAAGATAGAGTGGGCTACAGTTCTAATGACACTGCTTCTAACAGATGAAAAATATGGCAAGATAGCAATTAGAAATGTGTTGATTCCCATTTCAGTAGGATGAGATCCCATTTGTTGATTCTTTCTGCTAGTTCTTGTGCTATAGAGGTTTTATTCATAAAGTCTCTGACTAAGCCAAATTTATGGAACTTCATTTACTACATATTTAGTATATGTACTGAACACCTTATAGCTACTATACATTTATATGATAAAGAGCAGTACAGCCTAGGATGTCTAAACAGCTAAGCATCTAGAATAAAAACATATAAAGCAATAATGTTACAGGTAATGACTGTATAATTTATTATGAATGCCAAAACACTGTTAACAATCAAAGTAGAGTGGAAACTTGGTATTAATATAATAGGCAGCTAAATTATGTAGAAAGATTATAGGCAGCAAATAGGTTAGGCCCAGGAAGGACCCAGTGCAGAAGATAAGAGCATATCACAACTGTGGGTGGAGGTTCATCTATCAAAGGTCAGGACTCAAGATAAAGATGGAATGACCAGACTACATGCCTCCCTGAGGGATAAACAAGTGCTTGAGATTATACTGTTATTATTATCACCTGGTACAGTAAGGACAGAGATAGACATCAGCCACACAGGTGAGTGACCAGAGCATCTAGATCCATCTCTTCCTAAAAATGCCCTTGTTCCTTTCATGTGCCTTTCTATGTAAACTATTTTCCTATTCAATCAATATTAGCCAAACAGCTATACTTATAATCTTACTGGGTGAATATAGTTTGACACACATTGTATTCACCTTATGATTTTGTAGCCACCTTGTGATCTTGTTCTTTAAAACATTCTTAGAGAAGTGACAACCTGTGTGGCAACCCACTTTTGGGCCACCCTCCCTATCTCTCAGGAGTTTTCTCTCAATAAATCTTTCCTATTCTTAACTTCTTTGTCCTATTCTTAACTTTGTTGTTCCTTAGAATTCATTCTTCAGTTTTGGGAACACAAACTTGGCATATCTAGCAGGATAGGAATTTTTTCTCCTGTTTTATTAACAGTGGAAGAACAGTAATTACACAAGAATAAGTTGTAATGTTAGATATTTCAGGGAAAACTGGGATGAAGCACTGTTAAAGCAGCCATTCTAGCTAAAAGTGGAAAATAAAGGGACTCAAGAAAGGAAACATCAAAGATGCAGAACAGGAAAACTGCATGTATAAAGTGAAAATTTCCCTCACCTATGCCACAACTAGTAATTATAATCTTATCTCAGAATCTTATAGGATAATAGTGGCATTTAAAATGGAATATAGGTGAGATAGGATTTTTCACAGCAAAGGCACTAAAGGAATAAAAAGCAAATCTACAGAAAAAGAAAATATCATTTTCTTTTGTAGGTATCAGAAATATCCAAATATCAGTAACAAGGTAAAAGACAGAAATCCAGAAAGGCATTTCTTAATTCAGTTTGATAACTTTTTAAAAACTATAATTTATTTAACAACCCACATGTACAGGTAGGCTATTTTGTTAGAGAAGGACAAAGAAGGCCTGAGCACAAAGGGAAACAGGAAATATAAGATAAAAACACAGTCAAGTAAGTTAGCCAGGTATGTCAAGAAATCCATCTATCATTTTATATACTATATTGCAAAAAAGAAAGCACAGATGTAGAAAGAGCAATTAGGAAATAGGAACACTCTGAGAGTGATCTTGCTTGGAAAAAGGGTCTTTGTAGATGCAACAACAGAAAAGCAGAATGAAAACTTGTGAAATTCATTGAATTACTGCATCTACAAAGAGTCTCAGAATTAAATCACCTTGGATTTTGCAAGTAGACCTAACCCCAATGGTCAGTGTCCCTAAAGGAACTATACAAAGGAGAAATAGAAGAAAGCCATGTGAAAACACAAGGAAAGTTTGGAGTTAGAGTCACCAAAAGCTGGAAAAAACAAAGAAGGAAATCATCCCTTAGGAACCCCTTGCAGGAACAAGGCCCTGACGACACCCTGATTTTGGACTTCATCATTCCAGAAATGTAAAAGAAAAAAATTAAGCCAAAATCTATGATAATTTGTTATAGCAGGAAAATTAATATGAGACTGCTATACTGCACAATAAATAATACCTAAAGTAAAAAACAATGTGAATAGTAACAGTGAAAACACTTAGAATTATAGATGGCTTAAAATCCCAGAATCACTGTGTTAATTTGAAAATGTGCTCTTCTATGTTTTAAATCCAAGATTAAGACCAAGGAAGCCCAATTAGAACTTTAGTAGTTCTCAGATTCTTCATCTAGAAAAGGAAGAATTTGCTCCAACAGTGGTTTTCAAACTTATCTCCATTTCTAACTCTAAGGTTAGAGGTTAGAGCTTCCATTATAAAAACTTTACTTTCGTACACATAGTATTATTTTGAAGAAAAGAATGAGGAGGTAAATTATATTTCTTGAGTCCTTTTCAGCACTATTTAACAATTTGTTTCATCTGCATTCTTTATAAAAGACATCCAAAAGTAGACCCTGGAAATGTATATTACAATCCACCCACATTTTGCTCTACCATAATTTCCATAAAATATCACAGCAGCACAGCAAATATCTCTATACTGTGAATCTATTTCAATTCCTTTATTATTTTTTTTTTAATTTTTTTTTTGAGACAGGGTCTCGCTTTGTAGTTCAGGCTGGCTCTGAGCTCACTATGTAGCCCAGGCAAGCCTCGAACTCAGCAATCCTCCTGCCTCTGCCTCCCAAGTGCTGGGATTACAGGCTTGAGCCACCACACCCAGCACTGTGGTATATGGTATTGACTGCTGGTGAGCGTGAGTCTCCACGCCCAGCACTGTATGTGGTTACCGGGCATTGAACTCAGGACCTTGCACTTGCGAGGCAGGCACCAGAACCACTGAGCTAACCCTCTGGCCCCTCAATTCTTAAATTCAATATAGCATTCAATGTACCAATATTACCATTAAAAGAGAAATCTTAGGATATTTCTCTTCACTGACTCCATGAGATTCTTCCCTTACATGTGTAAAGTAGGGAAACAGGTGGCCTGAGCATATACAAACATGGTTGTAATTTCTGCTAAGAGTAGAGCCACTATGTGACTCTATGACTTTTAAGTCAACAAGGGACTTACTCCACTAATTCCTTCTGATCAACAGAGGAGCAGAATGAAAACTTGCGAAATTCACAGATAACAAGATTTATAAGAAGTCTTAGAAGTGATGGTCTTTTACTATTACACAGAAAGCCTAAAATGCTATCCTTAAAAAGGTCTTCTTGCAAGATTAACCCTTAAATGCATCAGGTTGCTCAGATTTTGAGAGACTTGCCACCATTATATAGTAACAGTGGTTCACTAAGTTAAACTGTTTTACAAACAATATGTGTTTTGGTAAATACCTATTTTCCTTCTGGGAGTTGGGTACTAGGCCAAAAGAATGTCTTTATGATGAGCTCCAAATTATAATCCTTGTGTAGAGGGCCGGAGATTTAGCTCAGTGGTTCCAGCGCCTGCCTCACAAGCGCAAGGTCCTGGGTTTGATCCCGGCAACCACATAAAATGCTGGGCATGGTGACTCACACCCACCAGCAATCAATACCACGTACCACAGTGACAGGCATGATGGCTCACACCTGTAATCCCAGCACTCGGGAGGCAGAGACAGGAGGATTGCTGAGTTCCAGGCTTGCCTGGGCTACACGGTGAGCTCAGGGCCAGCCTGAACTACAAAGCGAGACCCTGTCTCAAAAAAAAAAAAAAAAAAATTCCTGTGTAGAGAGTTGCCAAAGAGCTTCCTTGGTTGGCACTATTTTACATATGTTATCACAGTTTATTTTGGAGAAATTAAGTGTGCCATGTGGAACTCTGAAAGCTTATGTCTGATTTTCCTCAGATACCTCATGATCCTTTGTTATCATTGCTCATATCCTTTTGCAGTAATAAATTATAGCACTGATTATGACAATGTGCTGAGTCCCATTGAATTACTGAATGTGAGGATATTGGAGACCTTCCAATACATCTCTTAAGGAAGATAGCATCAAAGAGCTATTTGTAGCACTAAATGAAATCATGACACAGGCAAAAAGTAAAGCTCAAAAGTGAAGAAGAATGAATGCCGGACATGGTGGCTCATGCCTCTAATCCCAGCACTTGGGAGGCAGAGACAGGAGGATTGCTGAGTTCGGGCGGCTTGCCTGGGCACCATAGTGAGCTCAGGGCCAGCCTGAACTACAAAGCGAGACCCTGTCTCAAAAAAAAAAAAAAAAGGGAGGAAGAATGTCTTTAGCACTTTCTATTCATATTTTTCTTTTCATATATGCACACAAGTTATACTATTTAGCAAATTTAAGCCTACAGGTAAAACATTCATATTATATAAATAAATACAGCTGGGTGTGGTGGCTCACGCCTGTAATCCCAGCACTCAGGAGGCAGAGACTGGAGGACTGCTGAGTTCGAAGCTTGCCTAGGCTACATAGTGAGCTCAGAGCCAGCCCGAACTACAAAGCAAGACCCTGTCTCAAAAAAAAAAAATAATAATAATAAATACACTACAAGTCAATATATATATAAAATACTAAATCTGAGTGATAAGAAAATACTGTCATTGGCTTTTTTTCTGTGACTGCATTAACAAATACTTTTATACTACTCGAAAGTATGCACTATCAATTTACTGGTTCTCAGTTTCAAATGTACCCTTCTATATATGCTCTGATGAAATAGTATTTCTCTGTTAACATGAACATGGTTCTGAATATGACATAGTACTGAGGGAATACAGCAGGAAGAAGGCACTACTATAAAAGAGTTGAAACGTAATGATCATTCTTTCCAATTTGATTGTCTTGACAGCCAACTAGTGTATTAGGAAAGAATTTCTTTAGTTTTGTCTGAGTGGATCATGGGGCATGGCCTTAGGGTCTGAAACTGTTCCCTAACCCTTTCTAATCTGGTACTTTTCTGTTCCGTTTCCCAAATCCCAGGAGTTGAGTGAGCAGCCTTCCTCTGCCACATCCTTCTTCCATAATGTTTCTGCCTTGGAGTCAGTATTACATGGACTGAAACCACTGAAGCTATGACATAAATCTTTTCTCCTTTAATGACAGGTATCAGTTATTTTGGCCCAGCAATACTTTATTATTTTCTTTTCACTGGGACAAAATAGCCCACACTTAGCTAAAGAAGAGGTTTATTTAGGTTCACAGTAGAGTCACAACTAGAGGATTCCAAGGCAGGAATGGCATGGTGAAAAAGGGCAGACCATGGGAAATCTGCTTAACCTACAATAGTGAAGAAGCAGAGAGATAAGAACAAAAGGGAGGAGCCAAGGACAAGTCATGCCCCCTCCTCCAACCAAGTTTCACCTCCTAATAAAACACTGAGCTATGAACACAGCAATGGGTTGAACCACTGTCAATCATTACTTCTGCTCACTTGATACTTTGTGGTTGGGAGCACATTTTACAACCAAAGCATAACAAGGCTCAATGCATCAAGATATCAGGATAAAAAATTAGTCTGGAAAATCCAGTTGCATTTCTACAAACTAGCAATGGACATTTTTTTTTTTTTTTTTTTGAGACAGGGTCTCGCTTCGTAGTTCAGGCTGGCCCTGAGCTCACTGTGTAGCCCAGGCAAGCCTGGAACTCAGCAATCCTCCTGACTCAGCCCCCCCCTGCCCCAGTGCTGGGATTACAGGCATGAGCCACCATGCCTGGCACTGTGGTATGTGGCTTTGATTGCTGGTGGGCATGAGTCCCACGCCCAGCATTGTATGTGGTTGCCAGGATCCAATGCAGGGACTTGCTGGAACCACTGAGCTAAATCTCTGGCCCAGCAATGCACAATTTTAAAAATAAAATTAAGAAAACAATTCCATTTATAATAATGTCAAAGTTAAACACTGAAAATTATGTGTTAAAACATTTTTAAAAATCTAAATATAAAATTATTTCATATTTGTGAATAAAAGTTACTATCAAAAGACAATAATCCTCAAATTACTCTATAGATTCACTACAGTTCTCTACTAAATTCAACCTTAAATCAGTATGAAAAAGAAAAGAAATAAAAGCAAATAAACTTGAAGAACAAGGTTAGGGGACTAACATCGCCCAGTTTCAAGACTCTGCAAAACCACAGTAATCAAAACTGTGATACTAGGTTCTGCAATATCCATATTCTAAAACAAATGAAATTAGGCCTCTTCACAACATGCCAAAATATCAAATCAAAATGGATCACACAGTATTTGTAAAGTGAAAAAGTTTTAAAAGTCCTGGAAGAAAATATAGTAGTAAACTTTAATAAACTTTTGTTAGACAAAGGCTTGTTAGATATGATACCAAAAGAACAAACAACTAAGGGCCGGAGGGTTAGCTCAGTGGTTCTGGCACCTGCCTGGCAAGAGCAAGGTCCTGAGTTCAATCCCTGGTAACCATATACAATGCTGGGTGTGGAGACTCATGCACACCAGCAATCAATACCGCATACCACTGTGTCGGGTGTGGTGGCTCATGCCTGTAATCCCAGCACTGAGGAATCCCAGCACACACCTCTAACTCCCAGCACTAGGCAGAGACAAAAGGATTGCTGAGTTCGAGGCTTGCCTGGACTACATAGTGAGCCCAGAACCAGCCTGAACTACAAAGTGAGACCCTGTCTCAAAAAAAAAAAAAAAAAA
>PVIC010051928.1:0-12333 GCA_004025085.1 Thryonomys swinderianus | reverse complement strand
GAGGAGGTGTGGGTAGGGATATGGGTAAAAATGAGAATTAACTTGTGTCATATACTGGTACAAATTCCCCAATGTTATACATGATTTTGAGATGTATATAAATTGTACCAATAAAGAATTCAATTTATTAAAAAAAAGATTCTATCTCCATATGCTTTGAATAATTCTCTAATTAATTCAAAGCCTGCCAGCTGATTAACTTAAATAGGCAGGAAATCAGCTGCTGTTTTCTCCCTGCAACTGAAAGTACTAGTTTTATTTTCAGCCACACAATAGGTTTTCCATGAAATAGAGGATTTGCATTAGCACCCATCTGCCCGAGAGAACAGTGTTTTTAAGGGTGAGGGAGAGCTTGAGGTATCCTGACATGCAACTTTGTCCGTGTGGATTAAAGATCAAAGGGGTTAGTCAAAGGACTTGAACAGCAAGTAGATGTGGAAAAAAGGGGAAGTTAGAGGAGAAATGGTAGAGGGCTTAGGAAGAAAGCCGTTTTTGAGTCCTCGTGTACTGTAAGGAAGTACTAAGTTGGTGTAAACTACCTTTCTTAACCTCTGTCTCTGTGATTTTGCTTCATACAGATGCATGGAGCCACGGGTGTGGTACTTTGTGTACTTCTTCACTTCTGTGTGTGCTGGGCTGGGTAAAGCTGGCAGGAAGTCTGCAGGGGCTTCTTGCAATCATTTCACAGGAGCTCCATAGGATGGATGCACACTCCCTCCTGTGTCTCTCTTCTTAGTTGAAAGTATGTTGAGCTACTGGTAGGATGGAGGGGGCCACAGGTCACCAGTGCAAAGCAGACACAAGAAGCCTGAGCACCCTTGGACACCACAGATCGTCTTTCAGTATCGTGAAGGAGGTGTCCAGGCCAGCATGAAGTCTTGAAAGCTATCCGCAGGTGAATGCTCAAATATTCTTCAGTTCCATGGAAGAATAAATGATAATTTTTTTTCCCAAAGACCTTTCTGCAAGACACATCTGAACTTTGATCTTTCAACTTCAAATGAAAGTTGAGTCTTTTGAAGTTTGTAATTCTTTATTTAGGGACAGGAAATGAGGTAAGGGAGTTTGGGGTTTTTAAAGCAACATTTATGGCAAAAAGTTCTAGTTATCAGAAAATTTTCATGAAGCAATATTTTGATGACTTAAATATAAGTGAATTGGAAATTCTCTGTTTGAAAAGAGTTCCGATTTTAAAACTGAAGTAGAAAATACATTTTGGAAAGTGGAAGAGAAGGTAATGCAGGTGAGAGGAGATGCAATATGGTTCACTTGCAGTTGCGTTTATGTGCCTTACACAATCAGCCTTCCGTGGCATGACTTCCACATCTGTGGATTCAACCAAGCATGGGTCAGAACAGACAGAAAGCAGGTGCCTGTGCTGAATATGTAGACTTTCTTCTTATAATTCTTCCTAAACAATACAGTATAGCAGCCATGGCATTTCATAGCACTTACACTGTTAGGTATTATAAATATTCTAGACATCACTTGAAGCACATGATAAATGGTATGCAGTTTATATGCAAACGCTAGCAGCTTTGTTTGCTTTTGTGGTGATAGGGGTGAAACCAGGGGGCCTCAGCCATGCTAAGCAAGAACTTTACAATTGATCTACATTTCTGGCTATATTTCCCTACTGCATGTTTATAGAGACACTGAGTAGCCACAGTGAGAGGTTCTGGAATCAATCCTGCATGGATTTGGGGGCATAACTATGTTTTTTCTACATGTTATCTTCGTACTTCCAGTGCCCACCATTTACTTTACTTTTTCTTTAATTAAGATAAAATGCCTTGTTTGGTGTGTGTACCATGTGCATGCATGTGCTTTATGTGTTTGTTTTTGTGATTCTGGGGAACAAACCTGGACCTCTAGAATGTTAGGCAAGTGCTATGCCACTGAGCCACATCCCAGCCCTGCTTTTGTGCATTTTTATATATTTTAAAGTACAACTCATCGTTAAACTTCAAAGTATTTAGTCATTTCCTTCCTTCATTTGGTTACTGTATTACTACTATGGAGTCAATTGCCAATTAGCACCTTTATTTTCAAGAATCAAAAGGTCTAAAACATGCAAAATAGATAGAAACACAACACTGCATGAAAGTACAGAATGAAGAGGAAATTTCAAACATCTTCCCCTTTCTTTACTGACCTTCAGGTCAAAGACTAACCAGTAAAAGTGAGTTTCTTGAAGAAGGAAAGAGCACAGTGCTTAAAATGACTAGCCTTCATGAAAATATTTGTAGGGTAAAATAGAACTTGGTAACATGGGAGATTGGAATAATCCATCAAAAAAAAATGCACCGTTTTGGTACAAGGATTGTTTTGGGCTGGAGGCAATTAAGCAGACGCAGGAATGATCTCTACCTTTCCTTTGTTTTCTTAAAAAACAGGGCATAGCCTCAAAAGGACAAAAGGTAGCTGGGCGTGGTGGCTCACGCCTATAATCCCAGCACTCGGGAGGCAGAGACTGGAGGATTGCTGAGTTCGAGGCTTGCCTGGGCTACATAGTGAGCTGAGGGCCAGCCCGAACTACAAAGTGAGACCCTGTCTCCAAAAAAAAAAAGGACAAAAGGTGTCCTGCTTTGTCCCCAGTAACCAGGAGAATTAATTATTTTAGTCAACCATAGGCCCTTATTCTTATAGATGTCCCCAGAGAAATTGACACTAACAAGCTTTACTAACTTCTCTCTGCCATGTAGGTACTTTGCCGCAAGTTTCTGCCCCAAGAAACTCCAAGTTCTTTTCCTTCATTTCATCACTTGTACAAAAATTTACCTTTCCTTGTTGGAGATGTTATACAAGCAGGAATTCAAAGCCACCTTTTTGAGAATTGTTCATTATTTAAGTGTCTCTCGCGTACATGAGATACATATCTTATACTTGTTTGTTTTTTCTCATCAGTCTTTCTTTTGTGACAAGTATGTTTCACATTAGAACTCCTAAGAGTTAAAGGCAAAGCTAGTTTCCTTCCCTACAGTTCCTCCCCTAGAAAGAGCATCGGAGACACTTGTGTTCCACTGTGCTTCCCCCATACAAGCTGAATTGGAGCATTTGGCTCTTTTGGTGTTGGCTTTGGAATTTTAAAAGACCTAAGAGCAGCCTCCTCCCTTAGGAAATAAACTCTTGTATAGAACAATAGAGGTTTGTATTTAGAAGAATCAACACAGTCCTTAGGTGAGGTATCATAGTGATGAATGAATGAAGAGAGAGAACCTGGTAAAGGTGAATGTACCTCCAACAGGAATGTTGCACGAAGAGTGGAACAGAGGGCTTTACCTTCATGAAAGTAATTACTGTTTCTCAGTCCTCTCAGGGTGAGAGATAAATGCAACTGATAAATATGAACTACTTGCTATTAATTAATAAAATATCTTACACTATATATTCTTTCTACTCTACCCATAGATAACTCAGCTTAAAACTTCTTCTGCATTGTAAAATTTATATAACTTATCAGGCTTCATGGAAAATTCATTTTATATCTCTGTTTTAACAGCTATCATGTTCTGCTAAAATGTCAGTTTAAAATAAATGTGAGCGTTACACCATGTGCTTATCAGAAAGCACAGTGGGCACATGGTGAAGACCAAGAAGGTGAGAGACTCCTGGGAGTCCCAGCTCTCTGGTTAACTAGTGCTGTGAACTCCAACCATTATTTTCCTGCTCTGATACTTAGTTTTCTTACTAAATGAAAATGATAACAGTGTTGCATACATTTATAGCTTAGAAGAGATTTGCAGGTGTATATATTTCTCACATTCTCAGCATAGCACTAGTACAAAATGTCATTACTTATTATTATGGAAAAAACTGGATCCATAAAAATGGTGAGAAGTTTGATGCAACATTTTAATCTTCACTATTCAATACAAGATGAATGAATAAAATCAAGATATCAGCTCATAACTTATTATTGCACTGGCATAAGGGATAAAAGAATACAGAGAGAACACATGAAATGGTTTTAAATAATAACTATACTGTTTGTAAGTATAATTTATTGAGAAACTACTATTTTTTAATTACTAAGAGAAAGACGAATATACATGAAAAATAGCATTTCACAGTCCCTCTACTTCTAAATACCTGTTGCTTCACTTTCTGTGGTTTTATCAACTTGGCATAAACAACAATTTGAAATATTAAATGAAAGAACTCAGAAATAAGTTATTCATAAATTTTGTTTGTTTTGTTAATTTGTGACAGGGTTTCAATATGTAGCCCAGGCTGTCTTTGAACTCACAGTGATCCTCCTGCCTCAGCTTCCCAAGTGCTGGGATTACAGGCATGTCTTATAATGTCCATCCATTCATAAATTTTAAACTGCACACTTTTCTTTTTTGAATAATTAATTTTATTGGTGTATTTTAGGCACACATGATCTAATTTATCATAGGGAATATGTGCTTAGAATGATCCATCTTGATTCTTCTTTTTTTCCTACTCTCTTCCCCTTCCTTCAATCCTTTTCCCCTTCTTTATTTATAATACCTTTGTTTCCAGTTTTTACCTATTTTCTTTTTTAAAAATTTTCCCTTCTTTTCTTTTCCCCTCCCCCCCCCTAGTTTTCCTTCCCATTTGAATGCTTTCTTCCTATTTCACAGTATCTACTATACAGTTTGGTCCTAATTTATGCTTTTGGTTTCCTACCTCTCATACCAGAGATAAAATGGGATACCTACACATGTGTGTCAGATTCATTTCACCTAAAATGATAGACTCAAGGTGCTTGATTTAATTAGAAATTTCTCAAGTGTATCCTTCTTCGTGGGTAAGTAATATTCTATTATATAAAAAATACATCCTCTTCATTCATTCCTCAGTTGATAGACATTTTGGGTATTTCCAAGAGTAAGCTATTATAAATTATATTATTATAAACATGGGTGGCATATATCCCTATGGATGCTTTTAGTTCTTTCCGGAAGAGACCAAGAAGGAGAATAGCTAGATCAAACATAACCTCTAGTTTTAGGTTTTGAGGAAGCTCTACACTGATTTCCAACATGGTTGTACCAATCTGCGCTACTACCAGTAGTAAAGAAGTGCTCCCTTTCCCCCACAGCCCTGTCAGCACTTGTTATGGGTTTATTTCTTGATGATACCCATTCCTTCTGGAGTGAGATAGAATTACAGCATTGTTTAAGTTTTCATCCCTTGAATGTAACATTGAACAGTTTGTCAGATATTTATTTTCCATTTGTAATTATTTATTTGAGTAGTGCCTTGGTACTATTATTATTGCTAATTTTACTACTTTAACAAGAGTGTCATACCTGTTGTAATCAGTTGTTCTACTCTGTATGACAACATTGTGATTATCTGGGGTCATAATCATTATCATAGTCCAGTATCAAAAGACTGGTTGCTGCGCCAAATAAATAGCAGTTTATTATCCTTAGTAAATTGAGAAAGTAGGATATTGGGACAGACTCAAAAGGTAGACCTACAGCTAGAAGACATCTCTGAGTAATAGACATTTCCTAGAAAACCCTCAATACTAGTGATGAAAGGTACCTACTATAAGCAATTTACAAGCATCAATACAGAAAGCATTTTTCAGAAGCAAAATGCAACCCAGAATTCCAGCTCACTCAGAACAAGTCCGGGGGCAATGAAGAAGAGGGATTTGGAAGGTACTTGAATTTTCTGAAATAATAGCAGCAGAAATTTAAAAAGAAATTAATGAGGCCATAGAGAAATTCAGATCAGAAGTAGTGTCTCAGATAAAAAGAGATGATGATCATATGAAGGACATATTCAGTAAATCTAGAATAGATTAAAAATAGAGGACCTTGGTGAAATGATAGAAACCATGAATGCTTAACAAAAGAAGGAAGTGAAATGCATGGATAAGATTCAAGCAGATGCCCAGGAGATTAATAATTCTATTGAAAGTATATATAGTCAAATGAACAAAAGTAAGGACATAATATCAGATCTAGGAGCAGAATTGCAGTTGGAGATCACAAAAAGAAAAATTTCTTAAAAACAGTAAGGGACCATGAAAAATCAATTGAATAGTTGCAAGATTATGCAAAAAACAACATAAAATTGATTGGAGTGAAGGAGAAAGCAGGTGACAGCACAAATGCCATAAAAAACTTGTTCACAGGAGTAGTGGCAGAAAACTTCACAAGCATGGAGAAAATAATTTGACATATAGATGTTATGCATATAAAATTCCAATTAGCCAAAAGCTCATACAAGGAAAGAAATGATAAAGATCAAAAAAGAAATTAATGTAATTGAGACTAAGAAAACAATATAAAATATCCAGGAATTGAAGATTTGGTTCTTTGAAAGAATAAATATATTTAAAAAATAAGATTGGGGCCAGAGATTTAGCTCAGTGGTTCCGGCCCCTGCCTCGCAAGCACAAGGTCCTGAGTTTGATCCCCAGGAACTACATACAATGCTGGGCGTGGTAACTCACTCCCACCAACAATCAATACCACATACCACAGTGCCAGGCATGGTGGCTCACGCCTGTAATACTAGCACTCGGGAGGCAGAGACAGGAGGATTGGTGAGTTTGAGGCTTGCCTGGGCTACATAGTGACATAGTGAGCTCAGGAACAGCCTGAACTACAAAGCGAGACCCTGTCCCCCCACCAAAAAAAAAAGAAGAAGAAGAAGAAAGCCAATCTTATTGAAAAAAAGGGGAAGACTCAAATCCACCCAATTAAGTATTAAAAAGGTTAAATCACAGCAGATTCTACAAAACCCCACCAAATCATTAATAACTACTTCAAGAACTTGTACTCAAATAAATTATAAAAATTAGAAGAAATGGACAAAGTCCTAGATACATATGAATTACTACAGATATAAATATTCTAAATAATGCTATGTCAGATGGTGAAATTGAAAGCATAATTTAAATTTATCAACAAAGAAAAACCCACATCTGTATGGATTCACTGCTGAATTCTATAAGCAATTTAGAGAAGATCTAATGTCACTCACTACTCCTCAAATTCATTAAATGAAATTCAAAGGGAAACAGTATTCCAACGGTCATTCCTACAGGCAAGCACTACCCAAAACCAGAGAAGAATCCAATTGAAAAAGAGAACAATAGGTCAACCTTTCCAATGGACATCGACCCCCAAATCTTCAATAAAAACTGTCAAACAATGCATAAAGATTATACACCTTGACCAAGTGAGATTCACCCCAGGATTCAGGGACATTTTTTTGTTTTGTTTTTTTGCATTACTGGGGATCAAACTCGGGTCCTTGTGCATCCAAGTTTGGCGTGGTGCCACTTGAGCTAAATCTCCAGCTCAAGGGACATTTTAATATATACAAATCAATAATACAATTTACCATATTAACAGAGCTAAGGACAAAAAACCACATGGATCCTCTCAACAAATGCAGAAAAAAATTTGACAAAGTCCAATTCCCATTCATGATAAAAAGCTCTGTAGAAAATTGTAATAGAAGGTCTTTATCTCAATCTGCTAAAAGCCATCTATGACAAAACAACAACCAATCTCATATTAAATGACAAAAAATGAAAAATTTCATTCTAAAATCAGGAATAAGAAAAGGGTCCCTACTCTCACTACTCCCAGTCCTAGTCTAGTTCTGAAAACATTAGCCAGAGCAGTTAGATAAAAGCAATAAGGATAAAAAAAGAAGTAAAATTATCGTTATTTGCAAAAGACATAATATTCCACATAGAAGACCCCAAAACTCCAAGAGACTTCTAGAATTAGTAACCAAATTTATTAGTGTTCCTCAATACAAAGTCATGACCAAAAAATTCAATGATATTCTTAAACACAAAAAAATCATTGAGAGAGAAATTAGGGAAAACACACCTTTCATAATAGCATCAAACAAGTGAAATACAACTTTAATAGAATCCCTATCAAAATACCAGTGACAGGGCCGGAGGGTTAGCTCAGTGGTTCCGGCACCTGCCTCGCAAGTATAAGGTCCTGAGTTCGATCCCCGGTAACCACATACAATGCTGGGCGTGGAGACTCACACCCACCAACAATCAATACCACATACCACAGTGCTGGGCGTGGTGGCTCACGCCTGTAATGCCAGCACTCAGGAGGCAGAGACAGGAGGATTGCTGAGTTTTAGGCTTGCCTGGGCTACATAGTGAACTTAGAGCCAGCCTGAACTACAAAGCAAGACCCTGTCTAAAAAAAAAAAAAAAAAAAAACAGTGACATACCTCACAGTATTAAGGAAAACTGTCCTAAAATTCATCGGAACCAGAAGAGGTCTAGAATAGCAAAAGCAGTTCTGGATAACAAAGATAAGGCTAGGGGCGTCACAAACCTTGAAAATTATGCTACAAAGAACTGTGATAAAAATACTGGCCAAAAGCCAGACCTGAGGATCAATGAAACAAATTAGATGTGGACACAACTCCAAACACACTCAGCCACTTTATCTTTGACAAAGGGACCAAACACCTTCACTGGACAAAAGATAGTCTCTTTAATCAGTGGCGCTGGAAAAATTTACTTTCTACAAGCCTAAGATTAAAAGTAGAACCATGTCTCTCACCATGCAGTAAACTAAAATCAAAATGGATCAATGATCTAAATATTACAACAGAAACACTAAGTCTGCTGGAAGATAGAAAAGGTAGAACTCTTGACAACATATGCATAGGCCAAATCTTTATGAACAAAACCCCAGTCTCATGGGAAATACAACAAAGAAACAACCGGGACCTCATCTTATTAAAAAGTAAAAGTTGTGATTATTAAAAAGTTATAGCACAGCTAATTTAATCACCAACAGCCTGAAGAGACACCTCACAGAATGAGAAACAGTTTTTGCCAGCTATTCCTCAGACAAAACACTAATTTCTAGACTATATAAAGAACTAAAAAACTCAGATCACCCAGTTTAAATACCCAACCCAAATACGAGCACCTGAAATGAAAAGGCACTTTTTTGGATAGCTACAAGATGAAATCTTGTGCCAGCTCCTTCTGTCCCACCAGGGAGAACGAATCATCCATTTGTCCTGTGCACCTTTGCCATATTCTTGACTTGCTTGTTAGTCACTGACTAGCTGAGTTATCAGACCACCTTAACTCTCAGTAATATATTTCTCATAGTTGAGTAACCTTTACTTAGTAGCCTAATGCTGCTCTACAATGCCTGCCTCACGTACATTATTTCCTCTCCTCCTGAAGCCACTGTATCATCTGTACCATCACAAGATGTGACAGAATGAGCACAGTAGAATGTTTTGAGGTAAATACAGTATCCACATCAATTTAGTGATAGTATATTGTTATTCTTGTTCTATTTTATCAGTTATTATTAACCTCTTACCATGCCTTATTCATAAATTAAATTTAATCATAGAAACATGTATCTGGGAAAAGAAAAAGTATAAACAGAATCTGATACTCTCTATGCTTCTACTGGTTTCATGCTTCCACTGTGTCTCCTGGAATGCCTCTCCCATAGACACAGGAATATTCATCTTGTGGTTTAATAAGATATTAATTAAAGTCAGTGTGGGCTAGAGTAGACTGGAACATTTCGGGGGGGGAGCTGCTTTGAAAAATAATGAGTGTTATTTTAAGCATTTTATGTAAAAGAAAGGAAAGAGCATCTTGGGGTGGGCGGTGGCTCCTAAGGAAGGGTTAAATAAGCAAGCCACGGAAACTGGGATGTGATGGCAAAGGAGGGTAAACTGGAAGGAAAACAGTTGCAACTTGCTTCATTTAATCTCATACCACCTTATGAGATAGGTATTAGATGCATATTTTACAGGCTGCACAATGCTTCATAGGTAAGGGAATTAGAAAGTGACCCTGGGGAAAGTAGGCCTCTGTTGTATTTCTTGGGTAGGAGAGCAGCAAGTTAAAAGTAATGTTTTAAAAAGGAGTAAAAAATTCAATTCAGATTCTAGAAGTGGTAGGTTCACTACCACTTAGGCTCCTAAGCTCTGCAGGATAAAGCAAGGGGGGGCCTTGAGAGCCACAGAGTGAATAAAACTCAGACCTTGATTGAGACTTAGCAAAATATATGAAGAAGAATGTGGAACTGAAGATTATAGCAGTATTTCCAGTCTGAGGGAAGAAAATTCATGATATTGTCAACAGCAAATATAACAATGATAGTTTGTTAGTATTTTGACACTGTGCAAAATATCTGAGAGGAAGCAACTTTAGGGAGGAAAGCTTACAGATTCCAAGACTGACTGGGTCCACTACTGCATGCCAGAGCAGAATAGAACAGCAGAAGGGAAAGGCAGAGGGACACTGTTTATCTCACTGGGCAGGAAAGCACAGAGAGAGGGAGAGACAGAGACTGAGACAGAGAGAGATACAGAGAGAAGAAAGGGACAGAGAGAGAGAAGAGAGACCAGGGCCAAGTTAAAATCCCCAAGCCCTAGGCCCCATCTCCTAACATTTCTATTTCCCAATAATGCCATCACATAATGAATTCATCACAAATGAATCTGATACACCAACCACTTTCTAAAAGTCCAAATTCTGAATGGACAGGCTTTTTGGAGGACATTTGAGGTCCAACCCATAAGAATGGTTAAGAAATAAATTTATATTAAATATAGCAAGTTTCAGAAACAGGTGGAACCCATTAGTATTTTTAAAGTTTTGGAAATATAATGTTATATAGATGAGTGGTTAGGGCTGGGGTAAAACTTCAGAAAATATTCACCATGAATATGAAAGGTCTGTAACAGCAAGTCTAAAATAGTTTCAAAGTTCCCCTGGTTAGAAGGTAAAGAGGAACAAAGGAGAAAGAAATCAACTAGATATACAGAGAATAGACCAGGAAGGTTTCAATCAGTTAGGACTATAATCATAGGTAGAACAATTAAAGAAAAGGGTGTTTTCATTATCTATACACAGTAAAACAATCTGTTTTGAAAACTCAGGAGATGAAAATCTCAGAATTAATAGAGACATCAGTACACTAGTTACATATAAAATAAATACATAAAAATTGGTTTTCATTTAAATCTGCCAAAATCAATAAGAAAGCAAAATGAGATTGACCTTACTTAAAACACAGTATAAAATATAAATGTAAAAATTCAACTCCATAAAAACTGTAAAAAATATGCCAGCAAGAGACATAAAATAAGTCTTTCATGAATGAAAGACTTTTGTGAATATATTTATTTCTTCTGAATTAAATGGCAAGTGAAGCATGAGTCAAACAAAATTTCAACTGCATTTTTGCAAATTACCACAAAAGAATTCTAAATATCATTGAACAGGTGAATGAGAAACTCAAGAAATTAAGAGCTAGAAATGCAGTAATGCAGAAACTGTTAAAACAAGATGTCACATAAGGCAATAATAAACAGGTGCCAGCACTAGTACTAGAAGGTAAACCAATATATTTTATAAAATACATCTAGAGCACATACATATCCTTCCAAGGACCTTGGATGTTCTCAGCTAAGGCCAGAGCTCACAAACGGTCCAGGAAGTCTCAACATTGCTTAGAAAACAGAACCATTTCCACGGTTTTCCTGTACTTGTAATTTTGGCCCCTGGTGTTTGTGTATTGAGTCTCTGGCTACCTTTGTGATTAACTGACCTTTAGTACTTATACTGGACATGTCTCTGACACTCTCTTCCTTCCACTTGCCACATCTTGCTGCAGAAACTTTGTGCCTGGCCTGGCCTAACTCCCCTGACTGCCTTAGAGGAGACTAAATCTCAGCCTCTCTGTGCTTTTCTTGATCCACTACCAGGATGCAACTCAGTTCTGCCGAGGCTGATTGCAGTGGGGTTGTGCTGTGAACCAATCTGTGAAATCAGTTCTTTAAGAGTAGGAAATAACCTTAGTCATCTTCTTCCTATCTTCTCTGAGCTCAGTAATCTGACACAAAATGTCAAAAAAAATGCTTTGTTGTGTACAGATGTCAAAGAGAAACCAGAAGCACACATTTTCTGTACATATGCCACTTGTGACCTTTGCTTCTCAGTACCTTACACCAATCGGGCCTTGGTGAACATCCTTTAATTGTTCTGTGCTCCTGTAAATGTTCCATCTCTTGAAATTCAATTGCTCTTTTGATATACAAAGCTCTTAAATAATTTGGGCTAATGTTCTCTCTATTTTTCTGCTTGTTTCTTTCTTCCTTACATAATTGAGAGGGCATTCTTGATTTGACCTTTCTAAAGTATTTCAGTTTGGGCAATTTGATAAACAGAAGTTATTTCTAATGCAGTGTCATCTCTAATGGGAGAAGAAGGATAAGCAAGACTAGAACCATGTAAATTAGAGAGCACTTAGGGCAAGAATGGCTCATATAACTTTTTCTTTGTTAAAAATCTGAAAAACAAACATC
>PVIC010051927.1:0-12363 GCA_004025085.1 Thryonomys swinderianus | reverse complement strand
AAGAATAGAATCCAGGATTACCAAGGAATTGTGTCCTAAGAAAAAGCATTAATTCATAGAACAGAATAAAAAAGAACCTCTGATCAACCTTGTACAGTGAGGAGATTGAGGCAGAGAGAAACGGAATATCCTATCCATAGTCCTAGAGCAAGATAGTAGCTGACCATAAGAAACACTGGATCTCCTGCTTTCCACTTTGGAAGTCGTCTTCTTCCTGTTCCCTGATTTTGTGTCTACTTACCAACCCAAAGTGCCTGGATGCCAAATTTTACACCCCTTATATGCATCTGGAGTCAAATCCCGCACGGGGCTTTCCCCACAGGAAAGCAACGTGCACAAGAGGCAGGCGGAGTGATGCTAGAGCTGCTTGAAGAGAGCAAGAAAGTCATTTTCAACAGCATATAAATCTGCTAATTGCCGAGGCTCCATCTCATAGTCCCCTGGAAAACGTGCACTTTGTGTTTATGCAGCTTTGAGGCAATTATTTCACAAGAAAGAAAATCTCTTGATCGCATTCCTTAATGTTTTCTAAGTGAACATTTGGTATTTAGTGGCTAAGCAAATTTACTTTCCCAGAATGAACAGAGCGGATGATTGAAAAACATTTAATAGACTGAGGTATGGGTGCCTGCTGTCCAAAGGATTACTTAACTCATAGTTTAAACTCTTATATTTTTATGGAAAGCAAACAGATTTTCTTTATACTAGAACGCTAGGGATTAACTACCTTGTTCTCATAAAAATCTAACTAAATATGTGAGTTGTATATTGCTGCTTATGTGCTTAAGGGGGATATGCAGACCTAAGTTTTGCAATGTTGATCATACCTGCTATTTTGGGGGTTTCTCTTTGCATGGAGCCCACTCTCCATGGCTCAGACTTTATGGGTGGAGCTGAATGGAGGTGAAGTTGGTTGAATACCGTTCATGTAGACAAGAACTGGGCCGTTGCTGTTTTTCTTGGGGTAATAAAACCTTTTGAAATTGCACTCACCAAATGCATCTTAACACCGTGTTGATATGAAGCAACTGAAAACAGACCTTAACACTCTTCCTCAACTAACAACAACAAAACATTTATTACAAGAATATGAAACTGGGAGCAGAAATTGAACTAACATTGAGAGGAAACAGTATTTCTGTTCTGTTCTCAGCAGTCAAAACTTAATGGACTCTTTTAGAATTTCCTTATGGTAATTTCAGTTCCATGTATCTTTGGTTTTCAAGTTTCAAATTCATGAGAGGAAATTTAAGTCATCCAGCTTGAGGCAGATGTGTGCTCCTGGACTGATCACCAAAGACCAGGGAGGAAGCACCATGCACAGAGTCAGGCCGCTGACCATCCCCAAAGGTGACTGGGAGCTGGCTGGCAAACTCAATATACATTTCTTCATCCAGATGGAGATCCAAGCAAAGAACCTTTTCTGATTTCATGCTGTTTTCCTTCTGTAACAGTCACTGCCAGAGGCCTATCCACACCTCCCATTTATAACCCTTCTGCATGACTTCAGTGTGTGACTCTCAGAGAATAAACATTTTAGTTCTTCACTTCTTAGATGTGATGGTCCAAGTCCTTTCACATTATGTCCCATAATTCCCCAGTGGAATGAGCTGTAGTTGTCCATAGTAATGACCTGCTCATTGGTTTCATCTTGCATTGCCCTCTTTTTTTTTTTCTTCTATCATGTCCCCATTCCCTTATCTGTGCTTTTAGGGATCACTTAGCAAAAATCTGTCTGTCCTTAAATTCTCATGACAGGATCTCCTCCTAAGAGAAAACAATCTAGAACACATTCCATTTCAAAGAACATGCCAGTCATCTAGTGAGTAAGAGTATTATCCCTGAGCAGACTTAGAGGGAGCAGACGACTCCCTCTCCAGATAGGATAGCTAGCAATTCCCTGCTTTTCTAGCTACAGTATTACTGGTAAAGAGGCTAGTTGCTAATGCCGGACATGGTGGCTCACGCCTGTAATCCCAGCACTTGGGAGGCAGAGACAGGAGGACTGCTGAGTTCACGGCAGCTTGCCTGGGCACCACAGTGAGCTCAGGGCCAGCCTGAACTACAAAGTGAGACCCTGTCTCAAAAAAAAAAAAAAAAAAAAAAGAGGCTAGTTGCTAAAGAAATATTCTCTTCCCACAGCTCACCACTGAGATAGTCACAATCTCCTTTGTTTGGGATGTGGCAGTGTAGTGTGTTTCTCTGGGTGTTCTGGCTTTACATCTTGCTTTTCCAACTGCATGATCGGCTTCTTAAAGAAAGGGATTGTACCTTTCCTTTCATTTCTTTCTCCCAGGGGATAAAACAGAGGGATAGATACATCGACAATGTTCAAAGAAAGTGTGTTGCTTGATTAAAGAACCACAAAATGAACAAGCATCACAATTTCTAATTCTCAGTAGGCTGAAGGGGTTTTTGCTCTGTGTCAAATGATAACTAAATAGTTTCAAAGGATTGTTACAGACAGTGCCTGAATCCTGCCTCTTGCCCCCGGACACTTGTTATTTCTGTGTAAACCAAAGGCTTCTAACTGCAAAATGTTAGTGACTCTCCTTCTTTGTCAGCAGAAGCACGCTTAATACTGCACACAATGTGGATCACAAAATAGCCTTCTACTAGTAATAAAGGGAATATAGCAAATAAATACCCTAGTTGCCCTGCCCCCTTGGTGTATGGAAGTGTGTTCCACAACATCTCTGAAGGGAATCAACTGGATTGATTCCCATTTCCCATAAAGTAAACTACTCTTTAATACATCTTGAAGTACTGACCTCTCCTTCCTTCTCTGTCTTCTCTACCCCATTCTCTTCTTAGTTAGCACTTGCTGGAGTTCATACTAGCACCCAAATCTGCATCACAAGTCTGTTTCTGGTATAATCTCAGACCACAGGGAACCTGTTTCTGTTAGTGCAGAAAGTTCCTTCAGAGTCAAGGAAATGACTGAGGAAATTTAGTGTCAGCAAAACATTTACGTTGGATTGAATTTACCTCTCATGTAGACCAGACTCTGTAAGAAATGTCTTTCTCTTTTTTTTTCACCTTCTAATATATATGTGTCTTCATTCATGCAGAACATTATTTTATAAGATAGAAAATGTTTTCCCAGGCTGTTGTAAATTACTATTGAACAATGGAGCCTCTTCTCTACTCATCATTCCTACACCACCTGGTCAGGCTCAGATAAATGGCCTCTTCTGCAGCTGGGTGAAACTGGATGAATCATGAGGTTCTCCCAGGAATATGGCAGCCCCAGGCATGGGTGATAGACTGTCTGTGCATGTGGCCCGGAGCCATGTTCCTGGAGTGGAGGCTCCACCCTGATTCAAACCCACCTTCCTCCAGAGCCTAGATAACCCTGGGCACCAGTCCAGGTGCCTGAACCTGAGTTTTAGATAACTCCTCATGGCCTCATTTCCAATACTTTACTTTCACGAGGAACAAGCTGCTCCACATCCAATGAGTGGGAAAATGAGTGGGAAAATGAGTAATAATAATTTTCACTTTCAGGGTGTATCAAAACTCATTTGCCAAATTTAACAGTGCTGCTGTATTGTACCCTTTCTTAAGTCGAAAGTAGATGAACTGACAAAGGGAAGCCCCACTTTATAATGGTCGTGAAACACTTAGCAGAAGTTCCTTGAAGAACTTCACAGCAGTTCTTAAATTGGGAAGATCATTTTCAGATTTGATTTTTTTAAAAAAAACATTTGTCACCCAGGCGTGGTGGCTCACACCTGTAATCCCAGCACTCGGGAGGCAGAGACAGGAGGATTGCTGAGTTCCAGGCTTGCCTGGGCTACATAGTGAGCTCAGGGACAGCCTGAACTACAAAGCGAGACCCTGTCTCAAAAAAAAAAAAAAAAACCAAAAAAATAAAAATAAAAATAAAGTAAAAAGAAACATTTGTCGATATACGCTAAACAGGTAGGCCCATGCTCAACATTTTGCACACGAAAATAGTGACTAGACCACAAATCCTATCCTGAGAGTAACTAATGACCCACAGATTTCCAGAAAAGACCATGGTTATATTTGTTAATTACCACAGTAGTCTTGAGAGTCAGCCTGAGTCATCATTCCAGTGAGTGGCCCATGTGATGCTAAGCATTGTATTTAGGAGACTGTTGTATAAAGGACCTCATGCACCAGCCTATAGGAAAATTCTCTGCAAAGCATCTGGGGTTAAATTCAAGAGTTAAATGTCCCTTTTCAAGATTATTTCAAAGTTTTAAATTGAATTTTACACTTTAAATTTAAGATCAAGAAATGGAAGTTTAAGTTCAAACACTGTAGGTGTTAGAGCTCTGTCAGATCAGAAGGATGCCAATTCTATTAGCTGCATTTGTCTTTTGTCACTGTGGTTATTATAATTTAGGTATTTTTCCCAGATCTAATGTAATACAGTAGTAAGTTTTGTGTGGCCTGCATAAAGCATTTGAAAGTGTAGATATTCATGTAAAATAACATTTAAATATATTCAAAGCCCAACCATTTAGAAAACTGAAAATTGTAAATTAATATTTTTCTTTCTCATCATTTTCTATGAAAATACTTATGTAATTATTAACTGATTTAATATGTTACTTGTTTTTCACCTTGCCAGATATTAATTATAAAGTCATTTGAACATCATATAATGTTTCTTACCATATTTAACCATTGTCCTATTGTTAGAAGCTTCGAGATAGCCACAACTTCACACTCTGCATTACCCTTAATAATGAAGCTTTTTAAGAGTTTCCTTAACATTTTAACATGACCTTGAGCTTCCTGGGATTACTTCCAAGGAAAATACTTGGTCTTGACTCCCGAGCTTTAAATGGATTATTAGAGAATTTATTTTTGTCAAACAAATGCGATCTTTCTTTTAAAAGGAATGATAGAGAGTATGATATTCTCCTTCTTATAAACAAAGTCTTCATCTCTTAATTTTTACACCAGCTCAATGAGAGAGGAATCGCATTTTCCTGCCTCTGGCGAAGAAGCTGTGATTCACACAGTTCGTGGCCTTTTCCTTAGCCACACCTTACTCTAATCCCTGTGGCCTCCTCGTTTCTTCTCTTCTTCCCTGGCCTCGGTACTGCACCATGACAGTTTTTCTATGTGTCTGTGGGCAGATAATACATTTCTTCAGGGCTTTATCCCTTCATAATGTAAGAAAGTTGTAGAAACCTTCAGAAGAACTTGGCTGGCTGCTCACTTCCACATAGGCTAAGGCCCTTTTCTGGGTTAAAAGTATCAAATTTTGTGAAATGAATTCTATATACATCCAGTTGTCTGCTTAACAAAGTCTGAAGCTAGCCCCCCATCCAATACTTTGTCCTATCCAGATACTTTCTCATCTATACATCAGGAAAAAATATGGTATATACCTCAGTGAGAATAAAATAAGCAATGTCTACAAATAGTTATTATAATGCTTAGAGCATAGTAATCATCCACTAAATATTAATTTTATTGATAAGAAAGCAGCACCACTCTTTTCTGTATTAGAGAGTATAATTTTGGGGCCTAACTTCAGACTCTGTCTCCTCCCTTGGGCCTCCATGATGAAACTAAATGGGACAGGAAGTGGAAAATTCACATTTTTAGAAAACAGGTTACATTCTTGGACTGGAAAATCAAGCAACTGTCTCTGTGCTTATTTACTTGTGCTTCTGGACAAACCCACGTACACATTCACACATAAGCATATATGCCCTGGGTTGACATGCTCATTCATGGAATAAAACCCTCAGGATTACCATTATCCAGGAGACAGCAGTATAGACAATAGCATTCAATGGGCTACTCAGCTACAAAGTCATAGAGGATACTGCAGGGTCACGTAATGAAGGAGGAAATATATTAATTCATACCAGAACCATTACACAAATTTCCCACTTTTAATATGTATATTTTATTGGTACATTTTATTGGTACATGATATATACACATTACAATTACACTCCACATTGAGAATTTGTACTAATATATGACACAACTTAGTTCTCATTTTCCCCCCTCCCCTACCCACCTTACCTCCCCCACCCCTATATATACACAAGCATTGTTTCCTTTTCTAACATTAATTTTTTCTTTCTTCATTATTTACCCCTAAGCCCCATTACCCTTTGAATATTTACTATTCCACAATATCAATCATGCATTCTAGAACACATTTATAACTTTGATTTCTCATGTCAGAGAAAATATACGATATTTGCACATCTGTGACCTATTTATTTCACTTATGAGTACGTCCTGAAGGTATGCCCATTTTTAAAACTACATTTGTCTGTCACTGCTCTGCCTACACCAGCTGGCCAGGACACTAGGGAAAGCAGAGCCTTGGAAATAGGTTTTTCCATCCCTCTGCTGTTCCTTATATCCATCTTAGGACGTACAACTAGGGGCTCTAGATTCCTGATCTCTCAGTCCGCCAGTGAAAACTAGCTTCTAAGATACAAATGCTTCCTTGCATGTCACAGTTAGTTTCATCAAGGAAGCCCAAGGAAGGAGACAGAATCTGGAGTTAGGCCCAAAGATTATACTCTCTTATACAGAAAAGAGTGGTGCTGCTTTCTTATCAATAAAATTAATATTTAGTGGGTGTTTACTATGCTCTAAGCATTTTAATAACTATTTGTAGACATTGCTTATTTTATTTTCACTGAGGTATATGCCATATTCTTTCCTGATGTATAGATGAGAAAGTAGGTATGGAGAGGTTACGGACTACATCTGTGCTATAAGGTAGGATATTGTAGAGTCATCCCATGAGTGTTTTGCTCTGTGTTGGAACAGCAGTGAGTTTCCTGAGGTTACCTTTTTATACCTACTTCTTTCTGAAGCTCTGTTTTTCTATCAGATACTGTCAGGGCACAAGTTGTAGTCATTTGGAAAAATGGATTATGGTGGTGCACTCAAACTAGAAATGAATCGAGTCTTCATGCCAGAGACTGTGCTAGGTGTTTCTTCCAACACAGTTTATGTAGCACTGGTAAAAACAATGAAATGGGAAAAGAAAGAGATAAACACTTATTGAGCAAATACAATGTGCCAGGCACTCTACCTTGTATGAATTAATTCCCTGGTCTATACCAGGGATTGATAAAGCATGGCTTATGGACCAAATCTGGCCTGCTATTTCTTGGTGAATAAAATTGTATTGGACTACAACTGTAGTCTCTCATTTACTGTTGTCTGTGGCTGCTTTCCCACTAGAATGGCACAGCTGAATAGTTGGGACTGGGACTGTGTGGTCAACTAATCCTAAAATCCTTACTCTTAAATCTTTTAAACCCCGACCTAAGCAACACTCATAAAAGCCTTTCAAGGTAGATATCAATTTTACAGATGAAAAAAAGTGAAGTAAACTGAAAAGATTAATCTGGAATCACACAGACCATAGTAGAGCTTTGACTTATATCTGTGAGTAGCTGTTCTTCTTATGGACTAATACAGCAACATGGCAGTCATGGTGTTTCTCAAGGAGCTCGTGCGGGAAAGGGTGCTGCCCCCATATGTTCCAGGGAAAGTGAGGAACCGAGTAGCTGCTGAATTCTGCTCTGTATTTTCTCTCTCTACTTAACTATCTCGGCTACTGTCTTGTCTTGCTATTTCCAAGAATATAATTTCCTATCCACAAAGCTTTTTTGTTAAGACCATCTGACACAGGGCACAGCAACACATTTGATCATGTGGAGGACAAGATATGAAAGTCCACACAACTGCCTCAAAAATTACCAAGGGGAAAAACAACAATTAAATATTTGGCCTCCATTTCTTCTCCTCTTTAGAGACAATACTGTTGATTTCAAGTCATCTCTATGAACAGCACATTGGTGGGACCTTCAATAGGCTAATTTGAAAGACAGTTGCAAGCAGAATTCTGACTTCTTTGTTCCTTGACAGCTTCTCATGAATCAGTTTCTGATGCTAAAGCTCAATTGCAAGAAATTCATGGATGATGTTAGGCACAAAGGCTACAACGTCACCATCACCTGTTTCCCTTACCTGGACTTAGGACCCACCTCACCTCCAATTCTTCCCTCCAGTTTCACCACATCATCTTTTCTGATTTGGCTGTATTCAGCTGAGTATCATAATGAGTTGTGAGGTGAACTGACATAATCCGGTACTAACATTAAAACAGAAGTATGAGTGTAGACATTTAAAAATGACTTACTCAGCAGGAGATTTAGTTCAGTGGTTCCGCCACCTGCCTAGCAAGTGCAAGGTCACTGGTTTGATCTCAGTAACCATATACAATGATATGATACTGGGCGTGGTGACTCATGCCCACCAGCAATCAGTACCACACCCCACAATGCTGGCATGGTGGCTCACGCCTGTGATCCCAGCACTCGGGAGACAGGGACAGGAGGATTGCTGAGTTTGAGGCTTGCCTGGGCTACATAGTGAGCTCAGGGCCAGCCTGAACTACAAAGTGAGACCCTGTCTCAAAAAAAAAAAATGACTTACTTACCTTTTTTCCTCCTGAACTTTTGCTCAACTATATTATATGCAGAAAAATACACAGATTATAAATAGGTTCTCTGACTGATTTGCACAGATTTAATACATCTGGAAACCAGCATCCTATTTAAGGAATAGCATATAACAAGTTTATAAGAATCCTGACTCTTGTATTGTTTTCTCATCACTACCCCAAGGATAACAACTCTTCTAACTTCGGGCACCATGTACTTCTTCAGTCTTCAGGGAGTTTTCATCATTTGGACTCCTGAGTCTGGCTTTTTTCTTCAGTGCCATGTTGGTGTGATTCAAGTAGATTCAGATACCCAGTTATAGATCATTCATTTTCATTATCCTCTAGAATGAATACGCTACAATTTGTGTAACCATCCTCTGGTTGATGGGCGTTTGAGTAGTTTCCAGAATTTGTTGTTATAAATTGTGCTGCTTACAGACATTTTTACACATGGTTTTTGGTGCATAGGAGGATCTGTCCTGTCAAGCAGATATCTAAAAATATCTCCATCATAGTATAGATGCACATTTGTTTTCAGCAAACACTGACACAAATTTCCTAAAGTGGTTTTACTAATATATTTCCCTCTCAATAGTGCATGGGAGTTGAGTTAGATCTACATTTGTTAAAACACTTGGTAGTTTCAGTATTTTCAAAAATATTATCCTTCTAGAAAAATAGCTTTTCTTATAAAATGACCCACTTTCTACTATTTAATTTTTAGAAAAAATTGGAATTAGATAAGTTTTTGAGGACTTATTCTCACTAGATATAAAAATTGGAATTAGATCAAGTTTTTGAAGGTATATACTGTTTCAGGACACACTATCTTCACGGCTGAGCAAAATTCTACTGAGTATTTGACTTCTGTTAGTTAACAAGGCGACGGATCAAGGCAGTGTTCTCTCTTGGAAGAAATTTTCAGCTGTCATCAAAATACACCTCCCTGCGAATGTCATCCATGTACATCAAACTTGTTGGGACCCGGCCCAGGATAATGATCAGTCTTCTGTCCCACATCTCCCTTCCTGACACTTGTACCTTAAGATGAACACTTTCTGGATAATTCACATCTAGCTTTCATCCCCTTGAGCATTTCATATTCAGGCACTTTCTTCACATTTTCTTTTTTTGCCATAATTATATACCAGCCCCATGCTTAATGTGAGACATTAAACACTTTTTTTTAAATTCATGAAATCAACACAGAACTACAACAGTGTGTCCTTGTAGGTATATCAGACTGCATCTCTCTTGCTCCCATTGGCTGATGTGGCCTTGGGCACATCTGGTGATGCTCCTGGGTCATGGAGGCATCACTGCTCCAACTGTCAGCTGAGGAGACTTCTAAGTAGCTTGCCTCTGCTTTTGGCTCCTCGAAAGCACAGCCAAGAACCTCTCATTCCCACCTGCCTTACACCCCTCTGAGTGTGGCTCTGAGATTTCCCTGTTTCTACTGATGCATGAGACTCTAAGAAGCTCATTCAGCAATGGGCTTTCATATGGAAGCAGAAAACTTAGTGAAATGCTCTAAAGGAGCAAAAGGTAGAGGAGTAGAAGGTAAGGCTCTCTGGCTAAAACCTTCTCCTTCATATCCTAATGCCCTGACCCACGCTGTGTCAGAGTCAGCTGAACCCATGTCTTCCTTATGACACTGAGGACTTATTCTCACTAGATATAAGTAAGGGCAAACAGCTCTCCCTGTGCCTACTTACTCCCCCTTCCCTGGGTAAAGTGCTAGCGAAATAAACTCTTACTTCAGGTTCTGTTTTCTAGAAACAAACACATGACCTAAAAATCTCTCCCATCCTACCAAGTGTTTAAGCCACCTTTCATCAACCATCACCTTGCCTTCCCTTTGCCTCACGTGAGCCCCTGGTGGCAGCTATCTCTGAGAGTCCAGCTCCCCTCTGCTGGTGTGTCCAAGATGCTTTAATGACTCTCTTTACCTTTAGCTCAATACTGGCCCACTTGAGTGCCCATGTAGTCCTGACTCTGCCTTTTCTTTCAAGGCATTGGTTGTATTTTCCTCATACATAGTCACAGTCCATATCCCATTCCTGTGATTGACATGATCTTTTCCATGTCAGAGACTATTTTGGCTTCACTGTTTTCTATTGTACAGACACTGACAGAGAAAGAAACAAGTTGCCCAGAAGAGAAAATAAAACTTTTTAGCACACATATAAAAAGAGGCATGTTGTTCAAAAACACACCAGCCTTTAGAGGAAAGCATCCTGTTAAGTGAAAGGTCTTTTTGCTTGGTTTAGTAATGTGATGGATTTTGATCCTTGTGGGTGAACCTAAGCCAACTGTCTCAGAACAAGTGTCTAACATTAGGTTTCTCCCAAAACATGGATAGAGTAAGCAGTCTAATTGGGTGCTCATAGTAAGTGTCATTGTGGCACTGGAAAATAAAACAGGAAAGGAGAAGATAATGACTAGGGTTGAGTAATCAATCATTTCACTGAAATGGGGTCCTGTCCTCTAGCCCACATCATTTTACAAAATCTAACACCAGTTCATGATGAAAACTCTACAGAAAATGGGAATAGATGGTCTTTATTTGACCCTGAGAGTGGCCACCTATGAAAAACTGCCAACATCATAATAAATGGTCAAATACTGAAATCTTTCATGCTAACATCAGGAATAGGACAAGGATGTCCACTATCACCACTTCTGTTCAATGTAGTTCTAGAAACATTAGCCACAGGAAATAGACAAAAGGAAGAAATAAAAGGAATAAAGATAGGAAAGGAAGAATTTAAACTGCCACTATTTGCAGGTGACATGAGACTTACATAGAAAACCCAAAACAACTCCACCAAAAGTCTTCTAGATTTAATAACTAAATTCAGTAGGGTAGATGGATACAAGGTCGAAACTCAAAATTCCTCTTCATTAACAAGAGACTCATTGAGAAAGGAATGGGAGAAATAATTCCTTTCACAGTAGCATCCCCCCAAATTGAAATACCTAAGAATCAATCCAATAAAGGAAGTAAAAGACTTCAACTTTGCAAGCTACAACATTCTGAAAAAAGAGATCAAAGAGGATATCAGAAAATGGGAAGGCATCCCTTGTACTTGGATAAGAACCAATATAGTGAAAATGGCCATACTTTCAACACTGGTATATAGATCAGTGCAACCCAGATTGAAATTCTAATCACAAATTTCACAGAGAAGACAATCCAAAAATTCATTTGGAACCAGAAGAAACCTAGAATAGCAAAAGCAATTCTAGGCAACAAAAGCAAGGCAGGAGATATCACAATCCTCAACTGAAACTATACTACCAATCTATAGGGCTTAAAAAACAGCGTATTTCTGGCAAAGACCATGGAACAATGGAATGGACTAGACATGCAGAGACAACTCCAGACATACTAAGTCACCCCATCTTTGAAAAAGGAGTTAAATACCTTCACTGGAGGAAAGATAGCCTTTTTATTTTTATTTTTTATTTTTGTTTGTTTTGAGAAAAGGTCTCTCTTTGTAGTTCAGGCTGGCCCTGAGCTCACTATGTAGCCCAGGCAAGCCTTGAACTCAGCAACCCTCCTGTCTCTGCTACCTGAGTGCTGGGATGACAGGCGTGAGCCACCACACCCGGCATTGTGGTATGTGGTACTGATTGCCACTGGGCGTGAGTCACCACACCCAGTATTGTTGTATGTGGTTACCAGGGATTGAACCAGGGATTGCCAGGCAGGCACCAGAACCACTGAGCTGAATCTCCAGCCCAAGATAGCCTTTTTAATAAATGGTGCTGGAGAAAATGGGTCTCAACTTGCCAAAGTTTAAAACTAGACCAGTATCTTTCACCATACACTAAAGTAAAATTTTTTTGGAATAAAGATCTAAATATTAAAACAGAAACACTAA